>JADNYJ010000053.1:0-235068 GCA_015501075.1 Gymnopilus junonius | reverse complement strand
CACCTGATCCCGAGGACCCAACTTAATAGACATGTCAGTAGATATGTAGAGTAGCTGAAATAGACGTACCTGCAAAATGCTGCTCAAAAAATTTTTGACTTTTGGGTGACATGGCCCCAGCAGCTGCTTTGGCCTTATCAGTAAGCTTCTTGATGCTTCCTCCCACTTGCTGAGCTGGCTCCTTATGCTTCAAACCTGGGAGTATGGAGATTGGAAGGTTGTCGTCACCATCATCCATGTTGTGAGCCAAGCTGTCAGCTCACTTATGCTTCTTACTGTCCTTGAGGCTGATAGTGTGGTGTTCATCACTTGGCGAATGAAGCCACGTAATCTGGCTAGCATCTTGAGCATTCCATTGTCATTCAGAGCAGGCATGTCTGGGTCGGGCATATGGAAAAAAGAGGTGGAAGGGGATGTCTGTGCATATGTATTTCGCATTGATTTTTTCATGTGGCTGAGTAGTAGTATTCATTTCAAGCTCCGACTTAATCTCGACTGCAATAGTAAGTCCCTTAGACAGTTGAATATTCACATTCTCACATGGATCACCCTTCCTTCCCTATGCAAAAGTACAAGATAAAAGTTCAGTTTGAACTGGTCCAAACCCAGTTCTCTACCTTTCCCAATGTCAAGAACCATGAACTGGAACTGGTACTACAGGTTCTGGACTGAACCTGAACAGAACAGAACTTTCAGTTTGGTTCTGCCAGTTTGGGTTCTTTGCAATGGTTCAGAACTGAACTTCGCATCCCTAAACTGTAGATGTGTGTCCTGTCCCATATTTGTTGTAAATGTGTGTTCCTAAACTTGCTCTGGAAAGGAAAGATGGAGGTTATGGAAAGAACCAAGAAAGAAGTTCAATGAGAGCTTTGGATTCAAAGAGCATTGACTCAGAGGGAGAAAAGCACGTTCAATATTACCTAAGACATTCACATGCTGTCTGGCCTTGATCATTACACAGAACTCAGATCATGCCGCTATGCATTGCTACTCCTATTCCTGCCCACCAAGTCATATTTTTTCTACCTTCCATGGTAATGCCTCAAATGTAAATGCACAGTTCATTTAGATATGTGAACAGCTTTATAAGCTCATAATATGGGTCTGAAGAAATCAAATTGTATCCCAGGTTTGAACATTGTAGCTTTCAAGTTGAAAATGTCAATTTCAGCACCCCATCACTTTTCTTCTGCTGAATAGACTCACAATGTTCGAAAGTGTCCTTCTGTCCAAAAATGCGGTGCATTGACCGATAGTCTTCAGCATTCATAAACTGTAGTTTGGCAATGTTCTGTGCAGTTGTGTCCCACCATTCTTGAGTTCTTTGACCTCGATGTCCTCCAATTTTGGTCATATTTTGAAGTGTTTCCAAATCCTAGCATGCTCAGAACATGTGCTGATTCCTTGACCTGAGTCTAACCATTCCCTGGCTTTAAAGGAGAAACATGTTGCTCATCCTGAAAAAGGGCATTATGTAGTTTGCCTACTTCTGGGCCTGTGATGTTGTGACTGAGATTCAAATATCTGTTTCATCTGAGAGATTTTAGAACTCATACCAGATGTTGGTGATTTCAAAACTGCTCTTGGGATGAACATTTCTAGTGCTTGGCTTGTTGGATCTGATCACATCGAGGTGTCAGACTTCTTGGAGAATCACATACTGCCTTGACTGTTAATTGCGCATTATAAAATATTTCCAGGAAATTAGAGTCTTGTACCTAGGTGCAAATGACTTCATGACCTAGAAATACTTTCAGGTAGCATTGTAAACTGTAGTGTACTCTACATTCAGTCACCAAGCATGATTTGACTCCTCAATCAGGGGTCACTGAGTGAATACTGCCCTCTTGATGCAGCACACCTCAACAGGTGCTTTATTATTATGGATTACCATCATGGCAAGGCACAATGAGCAGTGAGAGAAAAGCAACATATAAGCAGGAGACACAATGACTGCATGTCCTAGTTATTTCATGAGCATTCTGTATCATCTATAGCAGCCTGACAAGGTATGTTGGGTTCGATTGGGTAATGAAAGGTAAAACACAATAGCTTATGACTGTAGGCAGAACCCTAATTGAGATCTGTAATTGATAAGGCTTTAGTTGAACATAGCTGAGGGAGTGCCCTACAATTTATTAAGAAAACACCATTAGGTACTGAACAGATAAAAATGCACATACCAAGATTGTGTCACTTGAAATCTCATGTGCCAAAGTGCATAGGGTCTTCCAATGTCATCGAACACATTTCCTATAGATAAAGCAGTATTCATAACTGATGTTCAAACATGGGGCTCCATAGTCACTCACCTTCTAAGTTCAATAGAAATTTTCAAGGTGAAAAAATAGCTCAGATCTCGTCTTCACCAGCACATTGGGTTGATCTTCAGAGTGCTCTGCCCTTAGCGAGGAGACAGCTGACCAGTGTCTTGCCTCCGCCATATGCTTTGTCATCCACATTTGGATCATAGTTGAAACATGCCATGGTAGCAAGGCTTTCAACATGCTCCAGACCTCATGTTATCCTCGTGTTGCATTATGTAACATTATATGTAAAAATTTTATCTCCACTTCACTTACTCAACTTTATTTCCTTTACTTCATTCCATCCCATTGTCTTTCATTTCACCTTTTCTAACTTTTGTCAATGACTCAGCTTGAATGTGCCCTTCTCGACCTTGATGGAACCTCTTTGCAATTACATTGAGAAGCTATAGAATGTTGACGTGATAAGTGTCCACATGACTACATCACATGACTCACATGACACATGTGATCAGATGCATCTATATGTGACTAGATCCAGTGACTACAAAGTATCATAGTCATCTTATATGACTAAATGTGTGATCACTTAGTGAGCATATTACTCATCCTATGAGTAGATATTAGTAATTACATAGTAATTAGCTGAGTAATTGCCTTATGCATTACTCATATGTAGTTAGTCACTGCATGTCCTGTAGGTATATAAGAGCTCTGAACAGTGTCCTAATCTAAGTCTTTTGCACTTCTAAGTAGTAGCCTAAGTAGTCACCTTAGCACTAGCCTCTAACAACCCAGGTAAGATAGTAGTTACAACAATACTATGCAGAGCACATTGTGCATGCAGTGGTTTGCTGCTGTATGTACCACTTGCTGCTCAATAGGTTATGGGCCCTGATAGCAAAAGCATGCTGTTTGCCATTGGCAGAACCTGCTTGACATTGAGTTTGCCCTAGGGCAGAACCTGTCTAGCATTGTTTGCCATTGTGCAGAACCTGCTTAGCATTGGTCTGTAGCTTACTTCTACCTGGGAAGACAGTTCACCATTAGGCAGAACATCGACCACAGCTGTTTGTCACTAGACTGAATGCTCTCCAACAATAGTTCGCTATCATGCTGAACATTGTTAAGGGCCTTGTCATGAAGGCCTGGACATCTGTTGCTGTCTGGACAATTGCCCTTAAGGGGTTAAATCCATGTCAGGCACAGGTAGAAACTGCAGTGCTCTTTTCTTAGCACACATTTTGTCACACCTGTTACTGACTACAACCCAGCCTTTTTCTTAACAGAAAATCCAATCATCCAAATCAAACTCAACAATGTTGTCCATAAAGAACACCACTTCCATCTTCTTCACTGCCTCTGACCTTCCCAAGTTTGATGGCCACCACTACCATCAATGGGCATCCAAGATGGAGGCCTATTATGGAAAATCTGTTCTGGAAGGAACCCTTACCACTTCAGTGGACCAAGTAATCAAGGAACCTGCTTTTCCCACTGGCACTCATACCACTGAATCCACTCCTGCCACTGGGCCTACACAGGGAGATTTAAACCTGTACAATGCTCACTTCTCTCAATGGTCTGCTGCCGAGGAAGTGTATTGCCATAAATTGGAGTCATATAACTCCAAAAATGCCAAGGCTCTTGGCCTTTTGGCCATGTGTCTTGATACTGGTATATGGAACAGGTTAAAACCCTGTCTGCAGCTCAAGCATGGGATTGGATCAAGATGAAGTACTCCAAGGAGATGTTCGTCGAGACCCTCGAGGACTTTAGGGTCCTTATGAATCTCAAAATAGACCTCTCTGATCCCAACCCCCAGCTCTCCAAATTCCATTACTACTATGGCTGTCTCCGCTTGTTAATGATACAAACATCACAATGACATCAGGCTCCACTGGAATGGTACCCATGATTTCTGAATCCATGGTGTGCCTAGTCCTACTTATGAATCTTCCACTTGCCATGAATGTCATGTCACAAGAATCCATCTATCAGTGGATGATGGAAGACTTCACTCAGCAGAATTCAGTTCCAAATATGGAACTGAAAGACCTCTTTGACAGCATTCGCACCACATGGGCTGCCATTTGGGCACCTTAAGGCACATGAGCAACCCAAGCATGGCACATTCTATGTGCCAAAGCAGCTCAACCCACCTAAGGACAGCCAGCCCAGAAACCAACAGGCTAGCAATGTGAATGCACAGTGCAATACTGCATCAAAGAAAAAGGTCTCGAACCCTGCCACTCTGATCAGCAGAATGCTGGAAGTAATTCTGGCAGTTCACAGAGAAAGGAGTTTTCCAAGAGAAAAACCTGCTGTGCTGGCCAAAAACCAAAGTCAGCATGATTTGTTGAGGACTCTGATGATGAGCCCTTCATGCTCATATCATCAGCACAACTAATGCCATTGATCCCAGCCCCCACTACTCATAATGTCATTGAGGTTAGTGGGTGAGGCATGATCACCACTCACAAAGTCCATGGAGGAGGTGCCTGGAAGAACCCCACTTTGGGGATAGCACCATATCCCTCTTTAGGAAATCCCAGGACCTAATGTCATGGATCGGGTTTACCCCAACTATTGCCACCTTGAGTAGATTCGAGGAAGTCACCCTTAATACAGGCACAAGTAGCACAATTGAGAATGTTGCATCAGGGTCATCTATGATGACCAAGATCTACCATGATCTCTTCAGTCCTGAGCCGATTGGGCTCCGACCCCAGATCCTTCTCACATGGCAGTCAATTCTGAACCACTTATGGCAGAAGATTGGAATCAGATGCATGGAGTAGTTTCACAAGGCAATCTCACCTATGTGGTAAGGCTCCAACTGTATAGTATACATATATGAACCATATAATTAACCATATATGGCCTTTTATATCATGGTTTGCCACAAAAATACCAGGGGAAAGGGGCAAATCCGTAGACCTGATCCAATTCATCCATTTACCATGAATATGGCAGTCACAAAACACTGTAGCATCATGAGCACTACCACAGTACCCTACAACATAGTTGATGACATGTAGATTTGGTAACATAATGAGCTATATGTCTTGGCCATCAGTTAATTTTGTGAATAAAATATAAATAAAAAGACATACCTGCACATTCAATGAATAGTTGCTCTTCCAATCGAAAATATGCTTCACCATGATGACCTGGCTTCTCAAATAAGGGAACCAGCATGCCATCAACCATACAGTAGCCATTATGCTATGCAGGACATGACATCTTTTCCACCCATTGCCAAGCTTCTTCTATTTCCTCCTTGCTCAGCCAACATATGACAGTATCATGAAGAGACAGGGACATGATGATTACATGCTGGGTAGCCTTCATGACTAGGCCAGGACTGACCCCAGCCCACTGTGCCATCACTTCAACTGATGCAGCATTGCCCTCATGGCCAAAATGATGCAAGCTGTATGTCAACCAGGAACTGCTGGCAGTTGGATTGGTTCACAAAGATTGGATGATCCTGAATGCATTTGAGGAGTTCATCAAAGGTTGAAGGTGATACACATAGATTGTGGCAGAAGTGGTGTGGTTTGTTGGACCTGTACTTGACAAGGACAAGGTAGAGCTGGGAGCATTTAGGAACTGGGCTAGAAGGGTTGAGAAGGTGGGAAGCAAGAATCATGTCCAAGAGCTCATTGTATGTCATGACATTCTGCAAACAGATGGCATGTTCTTTGTCAGAAGAGTCATCACCATCAGAGACTTCCATGAGTGCTGGATCACTGTCAATGGCCTCCATGTTGGAATTGGAGGAGGAGGAGGATGAAGTAGACAATGTAGAAGAGGTGGAAGATGTGGAGGATGTCAAGCTGCTACTTGCATCACTGCTGGATGATTTGGTGTCTGATGGAAAATCCATGAAGTCATTGTCCTTCTCCAAGCTGTCAAAATAGAGTTCCAACTCTTCCTGGGTGGCAAGAAGGATGGCCTTGATAAGTGCTTGATGCTCAGTAAGGGCAGGCATATTGGCAGTGAGGAAGAAAGTGGGGAAAAAAATGGTAGCCCTTGTCTCAGTACTGATATATGGCTGCAAATTTTTGACATGACTCACATTGATTGATCTTGGATACTATTTGCCATCATTGAGGCACTGAGTTTTGCCAGGAAGAGCGATGGGAGGTGGTCTGGATACCATTTGGCAGAGAGGATGTAAGGGGAGGGAAGAAAGAAGCATCGCATTTGGATGTGGTGTATGAGTGGGAATACAGCAGCATATATCAACTTCTCACTACATAGTTAAAAATACCCTCTGGTGTTTCACAGTAAAGTTGCCAACTTGGGTGCCAACTCAGAAGCAAATTGGGATCAAGTTGAGACCCAAGTTAGGACCAAGTTGAGCCCAAGTTGGGCTACTGTGAATGTCCCCAATGCTGATGTGCTCAACTCACAAAGGGGTAGAAAGAAACCCAACTGTTACAATGAGAATGGTGACTTTTTTGGATCCAGTGACAATGCTGATGCGATGTGCATAATAGCATTGGACAAGAAGCATTACTAGGACTGCAAGCATCAATGTCAAGTCATTAAAAATACTCATAACCTAAGTGCTGGTACAAGCATCGGCTATGGTGCCTACATAGCCAGAGAAAAGCATACAGAACATACCTCAATCTTGAATGTTCTGTCTGGCTGGGAGATTGTCAAGTTTGGATGAAGGGATGTCAAGCACTCAATCCAGCATATTTTCTCGACTAGATTGACAACAACTCTAGGAAATGAGTCAACCAATCAGGCTATATAAACTAATGTCACTGCCAAAAGAGACACTTTCCTGAGCAATAATTTATCAAATCCAGGCTTGTGCATGTAGTGAGCCAGATTTGAGGTCACTAATGATGTTTAAACCCAGCATGGCATTGAGTGGTGGCCCATGCCACAGTGGACAAGTTTTACTGATGATGATGATGGTGCATTTGATGGATGGTGGCACCAGTGTCCATGGCCAAGAATTTCATATGGTCAAGTAGGTTGCTGCCACTATTTGGAATGGGGATGCAACAGCCTTCCTCCATCCACTAGTTCACATCAGGACCCAACCTTCATGGTGCTGTTTCACCCCTGCTCTCATCAGTCACTTTTAGTCATTTCCATATCTGATCCATCCTGGGTATCCCAACCCCCAATCCAGTTCTTTGCTGTCAGCATCACTCAAGTGTTCGATGAAATGATGTGAGTTCATGTGAGTCGATAGGTGGACTCCGGGACAAACTCCGTTTGTCTGAGGATCCAAAAACGTGTGTAGGCGTATGTAGACGATGTATAATAGTATATAACTTTGGAATAGACAAGGATTCCGAAGTATAGAGTTGATGAAAGAGGTGGAGAGAGATTTCGATAAAATGAGATGTTTTGAGTGATTTCTAGTGCTCAGTTCTTTCGCTTCTATGCAGATTTGTGCAGTAAAATTCACTGGGGAACTACAGTACACAGGTCTAGTATTTATACTGTAGCAGATAAGCGAAGATTTCCAGGGAGAAGGAAAATTGAAATAAACGAAGTGAAAATTTGTCGGACCGAATAACAATGGGAGAGTGCATGGAGAGATCGTATTTTAAAGGCTAAATGGAGAGGGATAAAATTTTATAAGTCATAAACGAGGGAGGAGAAAGTAATCTAGAGAAATTTTATGTTGGAGACCAATGAAGTTTGGTTGCAGAATGATGTTTTGTGGTTGTTTCGGATCGATTTGCAGTCGGAACTCGGTCCATAAGGTCGTTTACCGTCGGATAATTGAAGTTTTACCATTTAAGGTATTGGGCCAGGAGGATGCGAGGGCCATCGGGTTGATTTCATTGCACGGATAAGTCTTCTTTTCGGCGAGCTAAATATAGCCATTGTTGGGTGCCATTGTTATCTTATCGAAGGCGCTTCTATGCATCCGGTGCTCCATTCCAAGTTAATAACCTTCGATATGTACCCATGCTCATGGTCTTCCTTACACCTCCTGGGGACTATAAATGTTGACTTCCATGTCAACGACAATTTCATCAACTTCTAAACTTGAGTAGCCATGCCGGTCCTTTCCATTTTGACAAACACCTATTTCTGAGCTACGCAGGACGCAATTTATGAAGCCTTTGCGAGCAGACGTGCCTGTGTATTGGCATCTGCTTTACGCGTTTTATCTTCGCCTATTGCACAGGAATCCTTTGGTTTGAGATTCGAAAATTTCATGCATGAATTGGTGAGTTTGTTCTATTTGCGCCAAGCATTTTTTTTTTGTTGAAATGAATCCTAGCACGAGATTCAAGTCATTCGGGATAGTTGCGTGGCACATAGTGTTGAGGCAAGGATTTCGGATGAGACCGCCTTATTGATTATGGATGCGGTTGGTCGTGGGTTTGCGGCCGGGTTTAATCAAAAGAGCGAAGGAGGAGTGATGTTCACCTATTTTCTTTTGTCAGAAACTCAGTGCCTATGTCTTCGGTTCGAGACCTGGTATTTTCGAGCAGCGGGATATGGAGAGGATCTTGATGATGTGACAGTCCGGGGAACAATCAATAATCCGATTTGCATATTAGATGATGACGATGAGAAGGAGGAGGAGCAGGAAATTGCTGTGGGGAATTGAGGGTTAAGGAAATATTTGCAAGCCATAAATTACTTGTTCTTTAAACAGGGATGATTTCGGAGTGACGACGTGCATTATAGTTCTTCAGGGTCGATGTCTGCTTCAGGAAGGTCAAAAGGATTGCCAGTTTCATGTGTGATTTCTTCAAGGTCTTCATCGCTGAGTTTTGTGACTGGGATAGCTCGAATATTGCGTGGGGAATAGGGAAGAAGGCGGAAGGCAGCGAATCTAAGTTTCGAAATTGATCCATCTAATTCACCAAGGATGTATGATCCTCCCTTGGTGCGTCGAATTACTACCATGGGTCCTAGATATCTCGGCTTGGTTTTGCTGAGTGTTTTGTCAAATCGTGAATTTCTGATGAGTACTAATGAGCCAGGCTTGAAGTCATAGTCAATAATTTTATTTGATTGGTTCTTCTCTAGCTGTCGAATTGCCTGCCATCGAGACTTGAGGACTTGCTCCTTGACATGTAATAAATCTTTTGGGTGCTTATGTAGCATTTTAATGCGTGCCGCAATAAGATCTTCCATTGGTAACATCTTGTCAAGGTCTGGTGCAAGGTAAGTTGCTTCTGCTAGGTCGAAGGGTAACAATGGCTCCACTCCGTGTGCTAAATAATATGGTGAGTACCCAGTTGACTTGTTAATAGTGACACGCTCTGCCCAGAATACTGCTGGGGCATAGTCCAGCCATTTAGTTTCATCGCCTTCAGCTGTCTTAATTAATGCTTCCCGGACATCGAAATGCCGACATTCAATTGGTCCTTGGGCCCTAGAGTTGTAAGGCGAAATCCTGATATAATGGATATGGTATTTTTCGACGAGATATTCTGCTGCTTGGATGTATTGAGGTGCGTTGTCTGTCACTATTTCCTCGATTGCGCCCCATCTGCAAAGGATTTGGTATATGAAGCTTGATATGGCCTTGTAATTCTCATTCTTGACCATTGACCATTCAGGGTAGGCAGTAAGCGAGCATCGTGCATGGATAATATAACGATAACCTCTAGCTTTCGGCATGAGCATGGTGTCGATATACACTTTTCTGAATAGTCCCGCTGGTGATGGTACCGTAGGTGGAATAAGGATCTTGGTGCGAAGGCGAATTTGGCATTCGTGACAGGTCTTGATGTACCATTTGACATCGTCTTCGAGATATGGCCACCAGAATCGTTCGAGGAGTCGAATACGGACAGTATATATTCCTTTGTGGCCTAGTTCATCATGAGCTTGAATAATTAACCTTAGTCGTTTCGGTTCTGGAATAACCAGTTTGTGTTTCCCATGTGAGTCCTTCTTCCATAACTGATCATTGGAAATAAAGAATTGGGTTGCATATCGAATAAACCGTTTGAATTCTCGGTCTGGTAGGTTTAATTGTTCCTCGGGGCTTCGGAGGAATTTAATTATGTCTTCAAGCTGCCGATCTTTAGCTTGGGCCTTCTCATTTCGTGGAATTGCTATTTCTTCAGTGACGAAACTGCTGAGGAATGTAGATGGAGAGATGTACTGCGATTTTGAGTTATGGTGAGGACTTCGTTTGGGGTTGATTTGATATGGTAGTCTTGGTGTACTTTTGGGTGCTAATTTAAATTTTATAGGTGTGATCCAGTTTAGGACTTCAATCGCAAATGAATAAGATTCATCAATCCAATCATCATGGTCATCAGGTTCTTCGGGGTCTTCAGGTGCTTTAGGTCGGGGACAATCCATCTGCAGGTGTGTGGTCTTTTCCAGGTATGTGACGAAGTTTGAAGTCAAATAATAGAATACCTGCGATCCAACGATTCATAGCGGCACTTGGCTGTATATCGGGGTTATTTATCATTCCCTTGATATATTTAGCATCGACTTCGACTGTCAAATTTTCTATGCCAATTATAAAGACTTTGAATGCTCAAAGTGCTCGAAATAAGCCATATAGCTCGACCTTTGCTTGTGAGTATCTTTGTTCTTGTTTGTTCCAGGTTATTGAACCATATCTAGATGGATAACGGCATCCATTGTCTCCCATTTGAGATAGCCAAAATCCGACTGCCATCCATGAGGAGTCAACAGCCAGAATAACTTCATTTGGGGAGGTGTAGTCAATTGCTCTAATTGCTGGGCATTCTTTAGCGAACATTTTTAATTTCTCCATTGACAGAAGCTGGTCCGTTCCGAATTCGAATTTGACATTCTTGCATGTGAGATCTACCAGGGGTTTTGCATGCATAGCAAAATTCTTTATGAAGACGCGGATCGTTCCCAATGTTCCTAGAAAACCTCTAACATCAGTTAGATCCTTTGGTACTGGCCAGTCAAGGATTTTCTGGACTCGATTTTCTTCTAGGACTCGGCCTTCGAAGGTACATTTATGTCCGACTATTATCGCTTCATCAATACAGAGTGCTGATTTTGCTGCCGAAAAGGTTCCTCCTGCATGCTTGATGCGTTGGATAACGCGGTTAACATTCTGTAAGTGTTCCCATATGAATTTTCGAATCCCTGGATTTCCAGGAATTGTTTCATAACTCCCATCTTCCAATTGATAGCGTGTAGTTGGTCCTTTAACAGGAATGTCATCAACAAATGGAATAGTGACATGTGGTATTTCTTCTTGGAGAAGGAAAGTAGTATCGCCATGAAAGATTTGCATTGAGTTGGTATATCCCATCAGAATTGAGGTTAGTCTGTAAGTTCCTAAAGGTGTCTGAAAGGTGGTTAAGTCTCTAGACTCAATCGCTAATTTTCTCTGGTCAAATCCGACCAGAAGGTCGAAGATAGCATAACAACCACGTCCGCCAAACGATTCCGCATATTGTTCAATTATTGGTGGGACGGCGCTATCTTTAATGGTTACGGCGTTTAGCTCCTGCAAATCATGCACTATTCGTAGCGACTTTCCATCCTTTTTCACGACGCAGAAAATTCTCGATCGATATGATGAGTTGGACGGTTCATAGACACCTGATGCAATCTTTGCTTTAATGACTTCCACAAATTGTGCGAATTTTCCTGGAGGTATTGGGATACTTCGTTGTACCCACGGTATGTGTTCTATTGTCGGAATGACTACTGGGTCGAAATATTCATCCTTGAAAATTCCTTTCTCTTCTTCTGTCCATGCGAATGCATCTTCGTGTGCTTTAATCATCCAATGGACTAATGCTTCTTCATCCACTTTGAGGAATTTATCTTTATTGACTTGCATTGCTTCCTTTCATTCTAGAGTATATCGATTTCCTGGTGTAAATGCGGGTGGGTGTTCTGGTAGTACTGGTAGGTCTTCTAATAGGTCGTTTGGGATCCTACGGATGATTCTAAATTTCTCTGGTAGGGTAGTTGCGACTGGTTTGACTCGATTTTCGACTTTCTTATATGCTAATGCTTCGATATTTGCCAGGGTTTCGGTTTTAGATTTATCATGTGTGGTATAGTGGTCAAAAGAGTTTGATTGGTTTAATTGAGAGGAAGTACATTGTGTGGTTGGGAGACTACTTGCGTCTCCTCGATTGTATAATGAATCATCGACACCTAAAAATCCGTTCCCTTAGCCTGAGTTACTCGTTTACGAGGCCGAGTCGGAATAGTAATCATTGCTTTCATATTAGGATCTTCCAAGGTTATAAAAGAGTTCCCATCCCGATAATACTTCGAATCCATTTCTGTTAGAGTTTTGAAAGGTAGCCCAAGTAACATTTCATAGGGTGTGTCCTCCATGACCTGTACCTGTAAATAGAATTCATAGTCACCAATAATTACCTTAAGATTATGCAGGAGTCCGACGGTTTGATTCTTTGTATTGTTAGCCGATTCCAGGGTCATTTGGTGGTCGGAGCGAAGAGGTAGGCCAAGTTCTGCCCATTTATTTTTGTGAAGTGCGATGATTTGTGAACCTTCATCGAGTACTCCTTCAATGAGAACTCACCCATCGAGCAGCACATCAATAGCGCGCAATTCCTCAGTATGATTTGCCACAATGATTTCGTCCTTTCGATCTGGCAAGGTCGACATAAGCGAATCCACAATATTTTCTTGAGCTTCTTCCAAGGCCATGACATTGCTAGTCGATACTTTCTTGGTTGTAACTAGTTCTTTGACGATTTTTCGGACATCTGGTGCAACTGAGAGAAGCTCCTTGCTTGTAATGTTGAAGGACGTGTCAAGCGCCTGATCTGCAAGTTTCTTAGCAATTTTAGAATCTTCAATAGGTGTCATGTATCAGAATTGAGGTGGTGAATTACTCGAGTTTGGATTCTTCTCTGCCTCCTTGGAGTTGTTCCTGGTATCGCTAAATTTTGCTGACTCTATAGTGCGTGAGTTCTTGGCCATGCTTCGAGTAGTTGGTCCATTAGAGGGCTTAGCACCCATCTTCTTGCGGGTCTCGTCGACTTTCTTCTGGGTTGAGGATATAAGCGCTTCCATAACTTCTAGTTCTTCGACTTCTCTGATCGTTGCAATGGCAATTTCCTCATCTTCTTCGACCATTTCGAGTATATTTGTGGTCACTGGAGTTGGTTCTGGCATTTTCCACTCAACTGGAGTAATATTCGCTCCAAGTAAATTAGTGGAAATAGATGGACCTTGGGACATGTTAGTTTTGTGCCAGTAATCGATTCGTTCCTGAATATTTTTTCCAGGTAAAGTTCGAGCCGTGATACGGCTGCCATTCGGAAGCATAATAAAGTTCTCGGCGTTCCTTTTGCACAATCCTTTCTGTAAATATTCTTCGGCTATCTTGCATTCTGGAACGTAATGACCTTGACTTGAGCAGAAGGCACAGCTCTTCTGGCTATATCCGCTTGTATATCTATTTGGGTTTTCAGCTGGGGCGACCTTTTGCTGCATAAGTGTCTCCACTCGCTTCATAATTTCATCAACCAGTCCATTCACATTAAAGCTGTTGTTACTCTGTGGCTGATAGCTGGAGAAGTCATAATGCTCTTTCTTAATAGTCGGTTCTGCTGCTGGTGATGCAGAAAATAAAGAAGGAGGATCAGTGCCTCCGTAGTTGCAAGATAAAATAAATAGGGCTGCGGTCTGTATTTCCTCAAGCTTGAATGGATCATTGGTATGGTGCCTCGGGTTTTCTGCATAGAGTTGATTGTGTACTTGCTTTCTGAATGAAGCATGCAGGCCTTGCATGAAGAAACAGCTTATTTCTCGATCATTAATTTTGCCGGCATCCTTGAGGTAAATTCCCATTACGTAGAATGATCTATAATAAATTCCAAATTGTTCCGCTGTTGTAATCTTAAATTCAGCTTGGCGTTCAACAAGCAATTCGAGATTCGCAATAGTGTATCGGCGATCTTCATTTGCTCCTGGGTAACATTTGAATAGCTCGGTCTTGAATGCGGTCCAATCGCTTCCTTTCGAAGAAGGTAACACCTTCCATAGTTGCTGTTCTTCCAGCGAGAGATACCTGATGGCCCATTGTATAGTTTGCTGAATTGTTAAATTGTGAGATTGTGCTAATTGCTCGACCTCATCCAGGTAACTAGCAAGGGAAATAGCCTTGCCATCGAATTTCGGAGCTGAAGGGTGGTGGACATTAGGCATGCCCGATCTAATAGCGGCTGTCAGATTTGAAGCGCTTGACATGTTCGAAGTGTTGCTATTATTAGGAGCGTTTTGTGTATTGTTCGAGTTGATATTGGTGCTTGGATTTCCTCCTTGGTCAGGCATTCCCACTTGTGACCAATCTACAGGAATAAATCTGGGTCGTGGTGGCGATCTAGATTCGGGGTCTGAGAAGTCTGGTGATGATTCTTCAGATGGTGGTGTTGATACTTCGGAGGAAGATATTTCGGATGGTGGAACAAAGTATGAGTCTTTGGCGTATGGTAACGGGCTGAATTCCAGATCCATGGTGTTAACTTTGAGGTTCCCTTACAGAAGGGTATGGTTTCGGAATTGAATGGGTAAGGTAAAACCTAAACAAGCTTTTGGAACCCTCGCGGTGGGCTCCAGTTGAAATGGTGTGAGTTCGTGTGAGTCGATAGGTGGACTCCAGGACAAACTCCATTTGTCTGAGGATCCAAAAACGTGTGTAGGCATATGTAGACGATGTATAATAGTATATAACTTTGGAATAGACAAGGATTCCGAAGTATAGAGTTGATGAAAGAGGTGGAGAGAGATTTCGATAAAATGAGATGTTTTGAGTGATTTCTAGTGCTCAGTTCTTTCGCTTCTATGCAGATTTGTGCAGTAAAATTCACTGGGGAACTACAGTACACAGGTCTAGTATTTATACTGTAGCAGATAAGCGAAGATTTCCAGGGAGAAGGAAAATTGAAATAAACAAAGTGAAAATTTGTCGGACCAAATAACAATGGGAGAGTGCATGGAGAGATCGTATTTTAAAGGCTAAATGGAGAGGGATAAAATTTTATAAGTCATAAATGAGGGAGGAGAAAGTAATCTAGAGAAATTTTATGTTGGAGACCAATGAAGTTTGGTTGCAGAATGATGTTTTGTGGTCGTTTCAGATCGATTTGCAGTCGGAACTCGGTCCATAAGGTCGTTTACCGTCGGATAATTGAAGTTTTACCATTTAAGGTATTGGGCCAGGAGGATGCAAGGGCCATCGGGCACATACAATAGTGACCATCATCTGTGACACATGGTTGCCCGGGGAAGTAAGACATCACGAAACCCACAGTGCCAGCCGAAGCGAGTCAGATTTGATGGTCATCTATTTTTGTGCGGTACGGCCAGAAAAGGTAAGATGTAGACACACAGCACGGTTCAGCCTGATCTGGGTGGCTGAAATAGGTACAAATACGGCAACCGGATGGAAATATGATTGGGACCCAGAGCGCCGATGCTGTATTTATCTACAGGGCGAGTTAACTCGGCAACCGGATGGAAATCAGACACGGGCCTGGGGCGCCGATGATAGTACATTTCAATTATTTAGAGTAGTGATTCGGATGTCCGTTTTTCTTCACCTCAGACATGGGCCCGGGGCGCCAATGCTGTATTTAGGTGCAGGGCTGTCTGGCTCTCGGGTGCCATTCAATGCAGATTATAGGCAGCTCGTTTATTCGAAAATGTATTTACAATGTATTATGAGCTTCAACCGGATTAGAAAACCACTATCTGTCCTGCAAAATCAAACATAGGGGCGTAGAAGGGCCTCCAGCATGTCAAGGTCTCCACGAACGTCAGAAAGTACCTTGACGTTATGTAATTCCAGGCACAGTTGATTTCGGTGAGCACTGGATAGGACATGCAATTTGTTTTTGTAGGTGGGGTTATCCAAATCAGAGTCCAAACCCGAGGTGCACATTATGCAATTGCTGCTCTGTGTAGGCCTATCAAATACCTTTAAGATGGTGATAGACATTCGGAGAAAAATACTCACAAATGTAAAGGGAGGATCAAAGTTTGACATGCAATTAGTGGAGTCTAATTCAATGTCGCTGGCTTGACAGGCCGCTTCGTGAGGTGCTTCAGGCTTTAGCGGCAATGGGAGAGAGGAATAGTTGCGATTAGAAGTAAACCTTGCTTCGGGAGGAGGCATGCAGTGGTTTGAGTTGGAGATTGGTGGACTGTGGTCCTCCAGCATATATTCGACAAGACCAGGCAAATTGGGAAGGTGCTTAGGGAGGCCGTGATTTATCGAGATTGGCTCAGATCGAAATTCGTGGAGGCCATGATTTACCGTCTCAGAGCAAGAATTGTGGAGGCCGACATCAAAGTTCGATTCGGAGAGGCTCTTATTTGCACTACTGTCAGCCTCCATCTCTGGCTCTGGTAAGTGCAAGTCAGTTCGGCCCGTCAACCAACTATTCACCCACCCATTGCTAACTTATGGTCTTCGGTCAAATGATCCTCCTCTGAAATAGGCTCTTCCCATAATTCCAGAATGTCTCCTTGGTTAAATGTTTTCGACATTGTGGAGGTGGTGTGGGATCCTCCAACATGATTTAACGTCATCCTTCGTCAATCGTTGGTGGCGCCATTCTGAAGCAGGCTCTTTCTGAATATTGGCGGAGGCTGCGACTGAAAATTTATCGGGGCTGTCAGCGATATTAGAGACCAGGACGGGTTGTGGATCTTCATCTAATTGTAAATGGCATGAATGTCAGTTGGAATAGCTTTCTGTCACTTCTATTTACCTAGTTTGAGGGTGGCAAATCGTACACCTCGCTTACTGGTAAGCTTAAAAGGATGATCTTGTAGGTAAACAATTGCATGTTAAGTCCCGCAATGGGCATCACTATATGAGCAGCTGATGCAAGAAGTATTTTGAAGGCATCATTAGCTCTGCTTAAATGAATTTATATACAGTATACATACCTCACCATGTACTGCATTCTCGAGATCATCACTCATCTTGGAATTTGAACGCTCTCCAAAATTGAGCAGTGACTGAAGTGTAATGAAAGGAAACAGGGATCGTTATCTAGTCGATGAAAAAATACTTTGAAGTTCAGACTTCGGCGTCACATGACCGATTGTTCCTGTTTGGCACATGGTTGAACCAGTACAATGCGCTCTTCCTTCTTGTCTTCCATCTCTCATACCGTCTTCACGTTCACTTATACCGACCATGGCCACAGACACGAAGAATGCCACGGAACAGGAGATGGCCGCTCTCCGAATGAAGGCCAACCAGATGATGGATGCCTGGGAGGCGAAGCTGCGCCAATTTGTGCACTCCGAGGAGGAGTTCAACAAAAACAAGAAGGCATTGTACCGGGACATGGTAAATTTCTTTTCTAAACATCATTTTTATTACTTATTTTATTATTCACTTTACAATTGTACAGGAAAAAACATCGAAGGTGGCCGAGCAAATCCCGGCAGACGACCACTTCCGTCTCTTTGACTACCTGATCCAAGCTTTCGAGGATGGCCAGATGACGAACGCCGATGGGACCACCACCCTCAAACCCGACTTCTCCTCCATTCAGAAGACAGTGTACTCTTATGATAAGAAACATGGCACTGGGTCGGAAGTTGAAGGGATGAAGAAAGTGGATGCGAATGTTGGAAAAGAATCAGCAGGTGGAGAGCCTAGGAAGCGAGCGGAGGCCGAAGGCAGAAGTGGGGAAGGCGAGAGGAGATCGAAGTCGAAGTCGAAGGAATCGGAGACAGGCCAAGGGAAGAAATCGGAGGCTGCGATAGCAAGAAAGAAATCGGAGGCCAATGCAGGGAAGGGCAAAGATGCTGGGCAGGGCAAGACGAAGGGGACAATGGAGGCCGAGGGATCAAAGGGCAAGGGAGAGCAGTCACCAGTTCCGGAGGCCGGTCCAACTAAGGCGACGAAGGCCCCAGCAAAAACCACGAGTCAGCCGCACAGCTCGGATGCAGCCAGGCATCCACAGTAAGCCGCCTCCCAAGTCAAAACCAATCATCAGTGACGATGATGATGTTAGTGAAGGGGTGGGCGATGATGATGGTGAAGGGGAGGGCTTGGATGGAGAAGACAATGCCAAGCCCTTGGAAGTTGGTCAAGCATGAGTGAAAGGAAAAAAAGCGGATGGGCCGAAGCCGAAGACCAAGCCATTGGAGCCGCCTGACCTCAACGAATACGCGGATGCAGAGGAGAAGTGCGGTCCTTGCGAAAAGGGTCGACGATCTTGCTACGTCAAGAAGTCGACTGTCAAGCAAGGGGGTACTGGTGCCTCATGCTGGTATTGTTTCAAGAGGAAGACCAAATGCAACCTCAATGACCCAGTCCCCCTCTCTCTCCATGCTCCCCTCGGAAATGCCCTCGAAAGGATCCTGGAAGTCAAGGCAAGCCTGACGTCGGTCCCCGCCCCTGGAAGTCCGTCGGAAGCCGCAGCTCCCATCACCTTCAGCGACGTCATCGCTGAGCTCGTACTCGGCGTTCGCCAGATGAAGGAGGAGAACATTGAACTGCACCGAGAGCTCAAGTCAATGCGGGCAATAATGGAATCGGAGATAGCAAGGAGGGTGGAGGACAAGCATCTGCTCCTTGAGCATCTCGAGGTAATCCCCCCTTACCTCGACCAACAGCTGGCCCCACTCCTGGAGATGGCTAAGCGCCTTGAGGAGCAATCGTCGGCGACCGCTCCATCTCTTCCCTCAACGTCACCCCAGCCATTGCCCCATCAGTTGCCAGCCTCAAGTCGTGAATGGTCTCTAGGTCCACCCCCCCCTCGTCGCGCAATGAAGACTTTGGATCTAAGTGACTTGGAGGCTGCTTCTGAGTTGGAGATGTCGAGGAGTGCAAGTCCGGTGCCCATCCCTCCTGCAGCCCCCCATTCACCCCCCACTATCCCCCAGGCATCACCTGCGCCGTCCCCTGTGCCATCCAGCGCTTCACATCAGTCTGTTTCACCAGAAGACCCTGTCGCGTCCACTGCTGCAAATCGAACAAGGAATGGAAGGAAGGCGCAACAAGTGGGCACATCAGAGCATGCCAGCAATGAAAATGAGGAGGGCGCGAAGAAGAGAAAGTTGAGCCCTGTTGCGGAGGCCACACCTTCACCCAAGAAGAAGCGTGGGGAAGGTAAGGCTGCTAAGGGAGGAAAGACACGTCAGTAGATTTTGTTCTTGGGGTGCCGCTTTTTTTTCTTTCATCTTAGCTCTGGTCATTTGCATGACGTTCTTCCTTCTCCGCCACATAAATATATATACATCTCGATTTAATTACTTTTGTGTATATATATTTTATTTAAATTTCATTATCATTGAGGTTTCGGAGTGCCGGGATTTTGGTTTGAGAACATTAAGTCTTTTTAGCTCTTGGTCAACCGGGACCTTTCTTTGGGGGTGGTGGCTTTGTTTGTGATTGCAATTGCCAGCTCTCTGTCTCATCCATGGGTGCTGGAGAGGTGTCTGTACTCTGAGCTGGAGTTACGTAGGCTCCCTTTGCTCTAGGCTGAATTCTGCCTGGTACCTTGTCTGGACTGGTATTTAGTACAGTTGGACTGGACATCTGATCAACGTGGGTCTCCGAATCGGTGTCAAATGGTGTTCTACGAGACACGGTGTCCGCATTCTTGGCAGTGTTTTGAATTGGCATCAAGGGCCGTGATTCTTCGGTTATGCTGGGGTCTGAATCCTGACCATCATCACTTGGTTCCTCTGGAACAACCTTTTTCGACAGTATTTTTTCAGGTTCCTTCCAACCATTGAATATGCCATCTGGATATTCTGCTGAAATAGTTATCTTCTTGGAGTCCACCACGTTCTTCCATCTGAATGGAATTTCGGAGCACCCCTGGTGATGGCGCCAAAGCTTGAGAATATTATGTGTTTCAGCAGCCGAATAGCGACTGATTTCTTTGAAGGGGACATTTGGAGGGAGATCAGTAGCGGACACAAATTCTATCCATTCGGGGATTATTTGCTTGAATGGTACGGGGCCCGGAATTCCACGTGCAAGTTCTGAAACTCAAACTAAGCAATTGCATCTCTGAATACGGACTGGAGCATACCATAGTGTTTCCTGACATAACCCCAATGATGTCTATTTGAATCGCATTAGTTTCCAATCCATTTTCATTGCAAATGGGCTTCGGAACCAAAGGCAATCCGCCTTTCGAAAATTCGATGTCAGCGTCCGAGAATGTGGTTTTTTTCTCTGACTGTTTAGTCCCTTCTCCAAGGCAGCAACATGTTTTATGTACTTAATCCAGCACTTGGTGAACTCCTTCAAAGCCTTAGGATTGTACTGGCCAAATGAAGGAATATTCCCACTTGTTCCCTGGAGACTATTTGTGTTGTACCTGATGCAAATGATTAGAAGACCCTTCGCAGCAATGCAGAATATTGGATGATGGACACCGAGTATGACATCTTTCCCTTTGTGTCATAGTGGCACTCAAATCGAGCATTCTCATTCTCATGCTCCGAAATCGCAAGGTGTCCATTGATCGGAGTATTCTCTTCCCATAACGTTTGGCATTTCTGCAGTATCTTTGATCATTATGAATGACAGTTGAAGGATGTTGCTTACTCAGCCTGCTTTTTCTTTGGTACACCTTCTTTTTGCTGCCGTTCAACTTCATTGTTTATTTGCTCTATTTCGGCCTCCATCAATGATTCCTTTACGGCCTGCTTTGCTGCTGAATAAAATGGAATGTAAATTTTGCTATCTGCGGACTCCGTTCCAGCCAAACTCTTTGCAACTGCGATAATTTCACTCCGCTTCAGCTCCTTCAGGACACTGTCAAATGTAACCTTCAAAGTGAATCGGGAATTTTTAAATTGCATCCACTTCCCCCATGATTCAAAAACCAGTTGAAAATTTGCTACCGTGGTCAGCCGAGAACATTTAATATGGCCACCACACTCACCTGTTTCTTCTTTTTCCACTCTTCCAACTGAACCTGGCTTTCCTCAATGTTTTTGCCCCGTATCATCCCGACCACATCTTCTTGATGGCCTTCGCGACTTCCGTGGCAATGTACTTTCCTTTCTTGAGTCAGGGGAGTTGCTCTGTATATTGGCAGGCAATCTTCCAATACCTTTTTTTCCTTGGCTGTCCAAATCTGTCCTTGGGGTCGTGCATCGTCAAAGTTGG
This sequence comes from Gymnopilus junonius, assembly GCA_015501075.1. Classification (NCBI taxonomy): domain Eukaryota; kingdom Fungi; phylum Basidiomycota; class Agaricomycetes; order Agaricales; family Galerinaceae; genus Gymnopilus; species Gymnopilus junonius. Next base: position 213,702 of record JADNYJ010000053.1, on the reverse strand, counting down.
GGTCAGGTTCTAGTTCCTCCCCATCATCTCCCTCGGCTTCCACCCCTTCATTTCCTTCAGTGCCCGCCTCCGTGTCCTGCTCATTTGACGGAGGGCTTCCCTGATTATCTGGTGATGTAGATGGCACATGTTCACCATTCGACGGATGTGCTGGTATGTTTGATAATATTTCATTGACACCAGATGCTGGGGAATTTGTTGCAGACTCAACCATGGTTGCTAACACCTATCTGCATGTCGATTCCCCTTTTTAATGTCGATCTGATATTGCTCGGATCAATGCCTGATCACTGTGGGGAAATTAACTATTTTTAATTTGGTTACACATGGATCCAGATTTCGAGACTCTGATCGACACCCGCAGTTGGCAAGCCTAAATCAAGCATTGACATCATACATCATCACCATAACTTCCTTTTGGAGGTAACCATTGTGGAAAGTGTCTCATCATCATCATTAACAATGAGCAGAAGAAAGTACTCTCATGGGTCCAAATATTCTTCAATATGCTCAATACTTTTCACATATGCTTCTTACATTATTTGAATACTATTTACACAGTCTCTTACCAATTTCAAGTGCTATCAACATGAGCAGCAGTGAAATTATCACCATGCAGAATCTGAGCTTAAATATGTAGATAAAGTAGATGAAGCTTCTGAAAATAGCAAACTTTCTCTCAGTGGTTAGTTAAAGACTTTTTAGATTATCCAAATCATCCAATCTGAACTTCTGACCCCCTTGACAGATGCAAGTACATTTATGGATGCCTTCTCCTTATCATTTAATCAGTGAAAACATTCAGATTGAATATAGGGTATCTGTTTTTACCACTGTACTCTGACGTCCTCCCAAATTCATTGATGAGCAGGCATGTTTGAGTAGTCGACTCTGACTCGGATGATGACCCAGTGTCTAGTAGATGGTTTGAGGAGGTGAAGGTAAAGAAGAAGGACAGGGTTACTCATGCAGTGCAGCATCAAGTTCAACATCTGGAATACATTGTTCCAGAGCCTGCAGACTACACTGGTGATCCAACAGAAGATGATGTTATTGGTTACCTGCAGAACCTTCCAAATGTACAGGGCACAAAAGTATGTTCTATCTATCCAGGACCTATGAAAGGACTGCTGATAATGAGGCAGACGCAAAATGACTACTTGCATGAGTGGTTACCTCATCGACCAGAGTACCTCAAAACTATCTTGGAAATGGCAGCTCCAACTACTATGGATGCAAAGTGTCAGTCTTGCAAAAGCTCCCCAGGTAAATGGTGCTGTTGAGACTGTGTGGGCTCTCAATTGCTATGTGGCCTATGTTGCCGGAGCAGGCACACTCTGCTCATTTACCATCATGTGGAATGATGGAATGGTCAATACTATCACTCCAGAGCCCTATGGGAAACTGGTGTCAAGCTCTATCTTGGGCATAATGGATTGCCTTGTCCAGAGTCAACATCAAATGCTGGACTACCTTTGAATGATGATGTCAGAGGTGGGATGCAGCCATTAGAAGGATACGATTTAGGTCCCAATCCTCCAACCACCTTTGAGGATTCCTTCTATGCCACCACATTTGAAGAGGTTGGCCCGGACGCCGAGGATGAAGGCAATGAAGAAGAAGACAGCTTAGAGGATCTCAAGAATTCACAAACAAATCTGGTTCTGCAACCAAGTTCCAGAGATCAAAGTGGAAATCCATTCATTGCAATTATCGATGTTTTGGGTGTCCATCATTTACCTGTGGTACATTGCACATGTCGGAGGGCTGAAGATGATATATTGTTCCTCGAGATGGGTCTCTTTCCTGCCAGCTTCGACAGAATCAGGACTGTCTTTACTTTCAATGTCCTCACAGACTTTTGGCTCTCTAACCTAGAATGTAAAACATCTGCCTACCAGTATTACCAGAAGTTGTGATGGATAACATGTCCTGCATTCCCGAAGTCAGTGCCGAACAGATATGTGGAGCTCCAATGATTAAGTAGGGAATACTAGTGTTGTCCAGGGGTTACCCGCGGGTGGTCCAGAGCTTACCCTGACCCTTACCCCTACTAACCCTCACCCCCAACCAGGGGTGCCGGGTTCCCGCCTATAAGGGTCGAGGGTTACTCTCAGGTAGACACCCTTCAAGGGTTTGTACTATGGGTTGCGCTAATATACGTGGCAACATTGATTGGACTAACAAAAACAAATTAAGACTACAAAACTGCATCAAACTCATCCTCCTCCAGCCACTCATCATCTTTGACATCGGGTAAAGATGCCGCCTCGCGAATGTCATCGCTTAAAATGATGCCGTCATGCATGGTCCAGTTCCCAAGGCATAGGAGTGCTCGTGTTGAGTCGACAGAGAGGCGATTGCGGATGTGAGAAAGGAGAAGGCGGCCCTTACTGAAAACGCGTTCGACGTCAACAGATGTAGCTGGATTTCAAGTTAGTTTTGATAGAAATAATATAGAAGACAACATACCAGGAATGCAAAGGTAATTATGTGCCATGCGAGACAAGCGGGGGTATACAGCTTCCTTTTCTTTCCACCAGAGGAAAGGGTCGAGAGTTCGTTCGGTAGGAGCAGTGAGATAACGAGTGAGTTCATCATCCAAAGGATTGCTTTGAGGTGTCGAAAATGCTGGAAGAGCATCAAAAATATTGTCGGACACAGCTGCAATAGCCACCTACAAGAAAAGTGAGAACAACTTTGGATGATAACAAAAAAACACATACTTTGTCGTTATCATCGGCCTTATCGACCTCGAGATCAGCATACGCCTGCTCGAACTCCGCCCGTACAATGTCCAATGCCGTCTTGCACCATTCATTGGTCCAGCCAGCTGTCTTGAAGTAGTCGGCTTTATGGCTAGGATGGAGAACTAGTACAGATAGATTAGTAAGTTCTAATACAAGCAAAAGTAAGTAAACGTACCCATCGCAATCCGATATAGTTCAGAATGATCTGTAAGAGAATAGTATTTATTGAGGACTTTCTTGCCAATGGCCAACGCGGCCTGGATAGATGGGTCATATTTTGAATTAACAGCTGCAGTCGCAAGGTGGCGATCGATGTGATCCATGGCTGGAATCACTTTTGCGAGGTGTGGTGTTGAATGGGAGAAAAACGAAGTTGCGTCTTTGAAGATCTGTGCAGAGTCCCAAATTAGACAATAAGAGAGGATTGATAGATCTGAGCTCACCTTGAGAACATTGCTGAGCTGCTTCACAATACCCCACTCATTGTCAGAGAGCTCGAGGGCCCTCAGCTTCATGTCACGATTTGCAGTAATTTCGTCGTAGGCAGCGCGGTACGTATAGGCGAAGTTGAGCATCTCATATGTATAGTTCCAGTGCGTGGCAACATCCCGGGGCATCATGCGGCTTGCGAGAGGAGGTTTACCCTTCTCTTTGCTAGCCTTTGCCAGATGATCGAGGAGTGCGAACCACTCGGGAGGATGATAGTAGTTGAGTTCTTGATTGCGTGTGCGGCCTTTCGAAGCTAGTAAGAAAAATGAAATGATTAGTTTTTAATGCTAAGTATTAATAAGTTCGATTATATAATTCACTGACCTTGGTGAGAACACGTCGCACAGGTTTCACGCTGGCCTCCAATTCCTCGATCTCTTCCTCCATCATTCCCTCCCACCCATCTGCCTCGATATCAATATCGGCATCATCATTGTCATCCCTTTCCTCACCAACTCCCATTTCCAACTCATCCTGCAATTCATCAAGCGCATCCACCAGGTCTTCAAGGTCAATGTCCATCCCATCAACATCGGCCTCGCCCTTCTTCTTTGGTGTGTCAAACTGTTTCATAATCGCTTTGATGACGAGGTTGAGGATATGCGTAAAACAACGGGTTTGATTTGCAGCACCAGGGAACTGCTCGAGGATCTTTGCAAGCTCCTCAATCATCTTATCGTTAGTGGAGGCGTTATCGCAGGTGACGGATAGGATCTGGGCTGAAAATGTGAGTTATGAACTTCCTTCGAGTAGGGTAACACACTGACCTTATCTGCAACCCCAAAATCCTCTAGTATCTGTGCAAAAGCTGTCGCCAAATTCAAACCCGAGTGCGAACAAGCAACTTCAACGATATCAAGGAGAAGGCATATCGGAGTGCCCTCATACTCGAAGTGGACAGTAACAGCAACATAAGCCTTGTTATTAGGTGATGTCCATGCGTCTGTTGCGAAGCTTAGTGTGCTGTTGTGGGTCTAAAAGGTGCGTTCAGTTTTTCGTTGATGATTGATTTAATTTATCACTCACCTGCAGTATATTCGCTATTCGGCTATGAGTCCTCTGAAAGATATGCTTGACATCTCGCGCAACCGTTTGATGTGAAGGTAAGTAGTAATGAGGCCATCCCGTCTTCATCAGCTTTTTGAAGCCTTTGTCCTCAACTATGCTGAATGGCCACATACTTTCAGATACCCACTTCGCAATCTCCTCTCTTTAGATATGCATCAGTAATCTTGTAGATGTCGAAATCATTTCCAAACTCGCCGTGTTTGTGTTCGCGTATGCTGAACAGCTGAGTAAGTGATCTTCCCTTTTCCAGTCCGAGCGAAAGACGCAGTAATTGATCCATCTCGCAGTACAGCCCCCTTCAATGCTTCTCGTGTTGAGGCTATGCTCTGTGTTTCATCGGCCTTCTCAACGAGCGCCTTTCCCCAGCAGGCTATTGCATGCATGTGAAGATTCTTCGTTGACGTCTTGTCGCCCTTGTCCAGGTAACGTCGAACTCTTCGCAGATCATTGCCCTTGCCTTTACAATGTGTTGCCCCACAGCAGAACTCAAGGCAATGTCGGAGGACAGTATCGGCTCCTTCCCTGACTTTGACCTGTACAATCTTGACTTCGGGCTTAAAGAAGCCGTAAATTGGTGCACGCCAGCCCTTGCGAAGACGCTCTTTTCATGCAGAGGTAAGTCATTTGTTGTAATGAAGATGCAATTTTTCTTACCGAGCAACTCCTCATCAGTCTCTTCTTGTTTACCCTCGCTTTCACTCTCGCTGCCATCCTCGATCTCAATAATGTCCTTCTCGGCACTGGCGGCTGCCTTCTCAGTGGCTGCTAAATTTAAAAAAAAATAATCATCATTCCCTCCATTGACAGCCTCGAGGAGAGACTCCGGGTTGTGTGGCAACCCTGCATTTCGGCAATGCTGTGCGTCCTCATCCTCGACCTCTTCAACAGATGCAGCACGACTTGGAGGCTTCTGGGCAGGGGCTTTAGAAGATCCGGAAGGTTGTCGGCCTCGTGGAGTAGGCTTTGGCTGGGATTTTTTGGTAGTAATTGTCTTAGTTGACATGGCAGGCTCACCGCTTTCTGCAGCCTCCACTTTGCGACGTTTGACAGCATCCTTGTCCATGTTGTCCGTTGATGCAATTTGGGAGCTGAGAATATGTTTACGTTTTTGGCCATGCTGGGACTCGGGGTCGGTGGGACCCTGGATGGGTTTGCTGTGCATGGGTGCCATCAGCGGCGATGAGGCTTCTTTGTCTTTTTTTGGTTCTTTGTTGATAGCCAGGCTTTCCAGTATTTACAGTAACCAACTGTACAGTAGTCTTAGGTAAGTATGATGCACTATTTTAGGCATACACCTACCAAACCCAGAGTACAGGTACGGGTTTGCTGAGGGTGCTGGGCTAGTCACCCTTACCCCTACCCTCCAGACCCTTACCCTCCACCCTTTAAGGGTCACCAAACCCTTGTCCAACACTAGGGAATACCAAAATATCAAACTTTACAAGATGCATGGCCGAGCACACAATGAGCCCAATGCTGTAACGGATCAGGAATCAATTTTGAAACCCCATGTGGGGGCCGAGGAACTTCAGCATCTTGGTAAATTAGCACTTTTCTGTGCTGCTTGTCCCCAGCCAGGGATTAACCTTCCCGACAATTGGAAGGAGGATACCAACCGGTATGCAATAAAGTCTTGAAAGACCAAGTCACTGATGTTGAATAGCATACTGTACTGCCAGAGTTTCATAGCAGATGGAAATTTCAAAGCCAATCACTTGGTGCCAAGAAATGTGGAAGACGATGTGCACCTCACAGATGGGGAGGCATTCATGACACGGCAGGCAGACTATTCTGAGCATCTGAAGGAGGCAATTAGCCTGGCACCACATTATGCCTAGGTAAGCCCCACTTTTCTTCATAATTCTGACACCCAGATATATACACATGTCTCGGATTACCAACATTTCCACCACATGATTCGGATCACCAACATCTCTCACAATGTCCTTCGGTCTACCGATTTATTTAGAAGTATACTTCGGATCACTGATTTGTTTGACAAAGTGTTGGAGAGCCGAAGACTTGTAGCCTACTGTTCGGTGATCCGAATATTGCCTCCTAATGATCAGTGGGCCAAGTTATTGAGCAAAAGTATTCGGCATTCCAACGTGTCTTGACTATCTTCAGACCACCAAGATATGAATATATATCAGGAGACCGCATGCTTGAGCTGTGGTCCGCCATTGTCTTCAGCATATACCAGTTCTTACTGATGCTAATTCATTTGCAAACAGAAGCCTACATGCCACCAGCATCATGCGATAGCAGACTCCAAGAAGAGTGGTCCTGGTAAACATGTTCGGGGGTGTGGTGCTCATGCCTGCACTCGCCATGGTTGTTTTGCCCTGAGCAGTGTCATTGATTTTGACCTGGGCAAAAAGCAAATGAATATGGACTACTCCAACAGCCAGGAATGAAGACAACTCATATAGAAGAAATAGATGAACTGCTCAACATTTATGATGTTAACTGTCAATATTGTGTCAAGTTCGCTCAATCATTCAAAGACCACAAATGATTGTCAAAGCATGACGGACTAACAATTATATTTGCTATAGGTTTATTTCATGTCCATGGTCATAAAGAAGAGTGTCTTTACTGCTTTGCAACTACCTACATTCCTGGGGTAGGAATAATAGATGGGGAGATTCTCGAGATGCTTTGGGCTGTTCTGAATGAAACATCTAGGAGTACCTGTGGTGCAACAACAACGCACTGAACTGAGATACTGGATGACCATATGGTGATTCTAACTGGAAGAAAATCATTAATACAGGTATGTGATATTTGTTTTTGTGTATTTACAATTTTTAATGTGGACTAGCTGCTACCATCTGTAAGAAATTTGGTCATGCAGTCACCAAACAAAAGGCCAGCCTGGAATATTATGATGGTGTACATCAGTTATCTCTGCAACATCTTCTTCCTGAGTGGGAAAAGGAAATCCAAGATGCCAAGGCTAAGTGACATGAAGATGTTACCCATATGGATGTAATGCAGAGCAAGGTGGTCAAATGTAAGCCATTTCTTTCTAGTTGTCAAAATTGACATTGAAGCTATTTACAGAAGCCTTGTCATGCTGTGAAATTGAGTTGAAGCTATCGGAGGCTGAATTGAAGCAGAAAGGAAAGACTGGTCAGGCTGCTTGGCTATTGAAAGGGTTAAAGATTGAAGAGACCCAGTATGAAATTTGTGTTCCTTCTTTTTGAGTATAACAGTTAACATATATAACTAGACTTGAAGTGCGATCATTTGCGAGATCTTTAGGTCAGCAGCCGACTACATCCCAGAAGCTTGATTTAGTCAATCACTGAAGGCATTTGTGAAAAACAATTGAAGCTTTCACCAATACAGCAATGGAATTTATCGAGGAGGACTTAGTGAACAGTATTTATGACCAGGATTCAGTCATAACTGATGATCTTGATCCTCAAGATGGAGATAAGTGCAAACCTGGAGCTCCGTTGATTTCAAAAGTGGACCCCGATGGACAAGTTCTTCCTTTCCCATCTCAAATTCCGGATGAATTTCTTTCATTGCTCGCCATGGAGCATCGAGCTAGCATTATTGCCCTGAGAGAGAAAGAGCTGGATATATGCAAAGGGCATGCCAAAGATTGCTTAGAAACTGTTTGGGGTGCTGTGATCCAACTTTCTTGGCAATTCAAGAACAAAGTCCAGCCAGCTGAAGGAATCGCTCAGAAAACAAGAGCCTGGGAAGGTGCAAACATTTGGAAAAAGTATGCACACTACAGAGGAGGCTTTACAATCAGAATTGCCAAGTGTTATACACTCTCGGCCCCCGGACAGAGCTAGAGCTTCAATACCCATTACTTACTAAGGATGACTGCCAAGTGAGTACTGCTGTAAGTGCTACCAACAGTAGTGGACAGAGTTCAGACCAGTTGTCTTGGTTATGGAGTAACACTCGTTTGTCACCCAACACTGCAGATGATGACCTCTATTCTACACAGTGTAAGTGCAAATAAAATTTGTACTCCTGAACACCCTTGGCAAATTGGTTGAAAAGATGCTTTCCAACTGCATTCAATTTGATGCTGTTAAGCACGATATTTTTCATCCTAATCAACTCGGCGGTGTGCGGCAGCATTCCACCGAGGACGTGGGCTTGCTCCTCACGCACCTGGTGTGTGCAGGGTGGGCTTGCGGCTTAAAGACCAGTGTCATCGCCTTCGACGTGGCACAGTTCTTCCCTTCCCTCAATCACGAAGTGTTGATTGCGATTCTCAGGAAGCAGGGCTTCCCTCCTAACATGGTGGACTTCTTTTCAACATACCTGGTTGGCCGTTCCATGTCTTATGCCTGGAACGGTTTTCTATCTGACCCCCGACAAGCTGATGTTGGGGTGGGGCAGGGCTCTGCTTTGTCCCCGGTCCTCTTGGCACTCTTTCTCGCACCAGTGCTGAAACTTTTCCGGCAGAATGAGTCGGTTTCTGATACCACTCTGCTCCCTTATGTCAATGATGGCATGCTTATTGTGCAGTCAAAGACACTTGATGACAATTGCTTAGCCCTGAAGCAGTCCTATGCAGTGATCTTCGAACTTTTCACAAAGTTCACCCTCGCTCTTGAGCACGACAAGATGGAGTTATTCCATTTTGATTGTTCTCATTCTGAGTTCAATCTGTCTATGGATCTAGGGTATGCTCCCTACACCCATGACAAACATCTAACTCCCAAGCCATTTTGGCGGTACTTGGGCTTCTTCTTCGACCGGAAGTTGACGTTCCATGAGCACATCCAGTACTACTCCACCAAGTCCCTCACCACCGTTAAGGCGATGAGGATGCTTGGTAACTCATCTAGGGGGCTTACGCCCATGCAAAAGCATCTGCTTTACAGGTCTTGTGTGCTGCCTATTGCAACATATGGCCTCCAATTGTGGTTCTTCCAGGGCACTAAGTGCCAGGGAACCATTAAATTACTGACCAGCATGCAGCATCATGCTGCGCTCTGGATTACCAGTGCATTCCACACCGCTCCTACGGGAGGGATCGAAGCCCTGGCTGGCCTGGTCCCTATCCATTTAGTCTTGAAACGTGCTGCCGCAGTAGGTGTTCTGCATATGGCGGCCCTCTCGGACACTCATCCAGTGCGCTCCCTGTTGAGTGTGCCCTTTTCCAAAGGGGCGAGTCCTCACCCTCGCTCTGCTGCATTTATGACCACCCCACAATGCACTAAGGTGCGGGGTACTGTTATGGATGTTGATGACACGCTCCATGTAGTCAGTGAGCCTCTGGAGCCATTTGCACCAGAAGCTCGTCCAGGCAGGCGATTCCTTGAACTACATCATGGAATTTGCTTTGATATTACTCCAGCGCCCAAGGATAAAGTTGGGCTCAGGCGTGATTGGTTAGACCACTTCTGGGAAGCCTCGAAGTGGGAACCATCCACCCTGGTCTGTGTCGGTGATGGTAGTCACCCCACCAATCGGAACAAGCAGGCTATTGTGGCTTCGCTTGTATTTTGCCAAGGAGTCGAGGTGCATGCATCTCGCTACATGGCTGGGAGTGCTCTTGCAGAAGATGCGGAGCTCTACTCCCTATGTACTGCGATTGTCCGGGCCTGTGCCATGGACAATTGTGACTACATCGTTATCTTGTTGGACTCTACCAAAGCCTTGGGGAGCCTACTAGATGCCTCCGTGCATTCCGGCCAGGGTCATTCCTTGGCCGTTATTCACGCCCTTACAGAGTGGTGGGCCAGAGGCCCTGGCCGCCACATCTCGCTTCATCATGTCCCATCTTCCTTGAAGTGGGGCATACACTATCAGGCTCATCTCATGGTGACTGAGCTTTCAGTGACAGTGGGGCCTAATACGCCACACTCACTTGCGTCATTGCACAAAGCCGCTGACGATAATCTAGGGGGAGGCTGGCAAGAGTTGTTCCAGCAACCTTCGTACTCAGGGTGACAATTTTTGTCACTCACCGACCTCAATGGGGGTCAACTCGAACCACGGGCCAAACGAGGTGGTCCTTGGCTTCAAGCTGCAGGCGGTGACTTGACGCTCTTCACAAGGGTCACTCGCGCCATCACGAACCATGCTCCCATTGGGGAGTATTACTCCCGATTCAATATTCCTGAATCCACCAGTTGCGAGTGCAGCCACCATACCCAAACTTGTGACCACTTATTTCGGGCATGTCCCCAACATGACCATCACAACTATCCAGTTCATCTGGATCAGCTCATATCATTTTTGAAGGCTAACCCTACGGCATTTGCCTTCAACCGCCCTCCTCGAGGTGTCAGATAACTTGGTTGGGCAAGGTAGGTGCTGTTCCTGTTGGCTGGACTCGGCGGCTTGGGGTGCGCTCAGAACAGAGTCCTAATACTTGGCGGGCTTCGGCTTTGCTGGGTTGAGGGTGGGGGCTTTGGTTCTGGAGCTTCGGCGCTATTGACAGACCTTGTAGCCCCCCGCTTCGGCGACCCAAAATGGTCTGCCTTCAGTGGCTAACACAGTATGCACGCATCCTGGGCTGTCGGGTTTGGCTGATGGGCCCCCTTCCGGTGCCCTTCTGTTACTTTGTTGGACCCCTCCCTTTGGTCGGGGCATCAACGAGAGTATGGGCCCATTGTTTTATGGTCCCAAGTTGGCCTGCAGGAGCCAGTCCCGCACTAGGCGTAGTTTAATGGTAGATTACTTGGGTGTATGTATATCTGCAACCGGACTGCTTTTGCGCACTGGTATATAAATCCTTGATTTAAAAAAAAAAAAAAAGAAAAAAAAATTCAACATAAGAGAGCAAAGTGGTATTGGAAACCGACTCATTCTGCATGAAAAGTTTCAGCACTGGTGCAAGGAAGAGTGCCGAGAGGACCGGGGACAAAGCAGAGCCCTGCCCCACCCCAACATCAGCTTGTCGGGGGTCAGATTGAAAGCCGTTCCAGGCTTAAGATGTGGAACGGCCGACCAGGTATGATGAAAAGAAGTTTGAAAGCCATCACCAGAAATGCTTGAAATTACATCCAGTGGGATGGCGAAATGAAACCAAGACCCAAGTGTTGCATTTACAACATTCAGTATGTACATCCAGACCAAGTGAACTCTGGCACTCCGCCACCTGATTTGGGCTCTGAGGACAGTGGTAGCGGACCTACGTCAGTGCCCAACAATTTTCACCCTGGAAGTTCTGATGAAAGTTCTGGATCTGATCAGTCTGCTAGGTCACTATTTGAAGACAAGGACATGAAAGATAAAGAAGACGGTGATGGTGAGGAATATAGTGATGATAACTCAGACCAGGATGATAATGAAGATATCAATGAATTAGCTGTAGTTTAAGTATTTAGGGGCCGAAATAAATTTAGATGATCATTCCATCTGATAATAAGATACATTCATCCATGATGGCATATCTAGTCCGAGTTCTTTGATCACAGTCTCGTGCATGTAGTATGCTATACAAGCTCAGTCTATGGAGCAATTTGCACCATGCTGAAGAAGTCTTCCTAAATGTGCAAAGACTGTTCCTTGGTCATATTTGAACCTCATTCCGATTCCTGGCAATTCAATCCTGCCATGCTGATATGCACCTAGTGGTACTAACACATCAAACCATGGGTGAGCTGATCTGTTGTCATGATGAAAGGGTGTTTCTTGATTGCTAATGACTGTCAACACACTGAATGGTGAAGTCCATACCCGGAGCACATGAGCTAGATGTACCCCATGAGTAATGGACTCTGGGCATTCATCAATTCTTCTCAAGGCACAAACTCCAACTCAGTAAAGTTCAGGATGGATGATGCTGAGTATTCCCCCTATTAAGGCCAATTTCTGGAGCTTCAGCGCTATCGACAGACCTTGTAGCCCCCCACTTCGGTGACCCGAAATGGTCTGCCTTCAGTGGCTAACACAGTATGTGCGCATCCTGGGCTGTCGGGTTTGGCTGGCGGGCCCCCTTCCGGTGCCCTTCCTTTACTTTGTTGGACCCCTCCCTTTGGTCGGGGCATCAACGAGAGTATGGGCCCACTGTTTGTGGTCCTAAGTTGGCCCGCGAGAGCCAGTCTCGCACTAGGCGTAGTTTAACGGTAGATTACTTGGGTGTATGTATATCTGCGACCGGACTGCTTTCGTGCACCGGTATATAAATCCTTGATTTAAAAAAAAAAAAAAAAAAAAAAAAAAAAAAAAGGCCGATCCTACCATGTTCCTTCTGACCCATTCAAGTGCATAAGGCTTACTTAATTCACAGGACACCTCCATGGCATTGGATTTCTATTAAGTAATTTTATCTTTAGTTGGTCTTCCAAAAATTGGAGGCCGTACCTCATGCACCTGCTGAAACCATGCTGGTGCTGGACTTGCACTTCCTTGCTTTAACCAACCTTCCTGTCCTCTATAGTATGTCAGTCCTGTTCTCCAACTCATACTTGCATTTACTTTCAAGGACCATTCCAAATACTGAAGGTCTTTCCACATTTGTTCCTAGTGCTTAAAATAAAATTCAGCCTCTGAATCTTAAAATAGCTTGACTGACCGAACATTGTGGTGTTAACACCCTGGGCAAATACCATGCCAGAATATGTTCCGCCACATCAGTGACTATACATGGTTGTGTTAGAGTGACTCTCACATGATATGTTACATGTCACAGAGTAGTTACATTGTAGCTAAGTCCTCCTGAAGTCCTTAGTTCTTAACTCTGGACTTCAGGTGAGTAGTACATAGTTTCTCCTTGTATTTAGTTAGTTCTTAACTCTGGACTTCAGTCCTTCTAACAGGTTATGGGCCCCGGCATCTGAGACTGCAGGAATCAACTTATTCATTTCCTTTGCACTCTAGCAGATTGCCGCTTCGCAACTTCGATACACACACGCATACACGTTCCCGGCCACGTACGCAGTTATACGCAGATAGCTACCCGGACAAACGTGCAAACTGCGTTTCTTCAATTTGACCAATTAGGACTCAATTCAACTTCGCTTCACAACGTGCCCATTCGTTCTCGCACACATTCACAACTTCGCATACTGAGTACTGGTATTACCGCTATTCACATTGCCTTGTTTCACATCGTTCCAACTGCTGGTCCTCGAGTTATCATCGAAGATTGTCTTGCATCTCAACTCAGTGAGATCAGCACTTCGTTCATCTTTGCGCATTTCCTCGCCTACGCCCTTGCCGCATTCTTTGCAATGTGGACTATCTGTTACGGGTCACACCCTTGACGTGCCTGCTTCATTGCATCCTCATTCGATCACCTCATCATTCACAATCAACACTTATTCCTATAAAGTGTCAACTCTACTACTTTGCCTTTTCGCCTTTTCAGCCTCATTCTGCCCACTATGAACACCAACTCCACTCCTACCTTCCACAAACTCTCTGACACCAACTATGGCACCTGGAACGGTGAAATGGAGGCCTGGTTCCGCGCAACTGGCCTGTGGCACATAGTGTCTGCTAAGCAAGCTAAGCCCAGAATTTCAACCTCACCCACCGACTCAGACCTTGAAAAAGTGGAGATTTGGGAGCAGAAAGCAGACAAGGCAGCTGGAATACTGTTCTTGATGGTGGAGGCACCACAGAGAGTGCATTTCAATGGAATCAGGGACGATCCAGTGGCAATGTGGAAGGCTTTGGAGGACATCCATTTGCAGAAGAAGCCAGGTTCTAGGTTCAATGCCTATGATGACCTATTCTCCATTCGCAAATTAGAGGAGGAATCACTGCAGGCCCTTCTCAATCGAGTTGACACTGCTCTGCAGCAAATTAGAGACCTCAGACCGAAGGATTTCACTCTGGAGAAGTTGGATGAGGAGTTGGCTTGCATGGCACTCATTAGGGCGCTCCCTGATGAATACAGCGCATTTGTGTCATCTCTACTGCTCAAGGACTCCCTCTCCAAGTCTACTCTTCAAGCTGCATTTGTTACAGAGGATATACAACGCAAACGACGTGCAAATGATGCTATATCAGTTGGGAGCGCTCTGGCTGCTTCCTCTGACTCTGGGAAGCGTCCCTGCATCTTCTGCAATGACCCAGCGCATGGAATCAAGGATTGCGATGCATACAAGTGAGGAGCAGAGTATGCAACCAACAAGCGCACTATCTGGGCCAATAAGCCACCAAAAGTGCGAAAAGCGAAGGCTGCAGCTGCAGCTGCCTCCACAGACTCCACATCTTCATCAGGAGTGACTGAATTCGCTGGAAATGCAAGTCATCGCTCTTCTACCTCACTCCCACCTGCTGATAATGACTGGACTGCAGACACAGGTGCCACATCTCATATGACCCCACATGTCATTGGATGCGCAATTACATTCCCTTTCGCACTGGGGTGAAGTTAGCAGATGGCAGCATTGTTAGTTCAGCAGGAATTGGAACTGTGGTGTTTCACCCAGTTATTAGAGGTCAGGCAATGCATCCAGTAGAGTTTTCTAGAGTCCTTCATGTACCAGCACTTCAATCAAACCTTCTCTCATGCTTATACCTTGTCAGAGTAAAGGGCTTTGAGATTCACATCAATTCAGAGCAAATGGCCTTCAATCTGCGAAATGAGACCCTATTCTGCGCTCCCTTGAAGTCCAACAACTCTGCAATTCTGGGAGGATGCACCGCACTTAGTCAAGAGTCTGCACACTGGGTTTCGACGCTACCACTTACTCCTACACTCTGGCATCGTCGCTGTTGTCACCACAATCATGCAGACATCTCTAAGATGCACAGAAATGGTCTGGTGACTGGAATGACTCTGGATTTGAAGGAAAAGCCTGACTTAGTTTGTGAGCCTTGTTTAGCAGGCAAGATGCGTTCCAATCCTTTCCCAACTTCACCCAGCAGAGCTACCAAGCCTCTAGAGCTTGTACACTCAGATCTGCATGGCCCTATTCATACTCCAACTCCTGAGGGCTATAGATACTGGGTCACTTATATTGATGACTGCACTTCACTCCGAGCTGCCTACCTTCTAAAGCGAAAGAGCGAAACATTTACAGCCTTCAAACAGTTCAAAGCATGGGCAGAGAACCAATTGGATGCAAAAATCAAAGCATTACAGGACGATAAAGCTGGGGAATACATGTCTAAGGAGTTCATCGCATTTACAGACAGTTGTGGGATAATTAGGCGACACAGCACCAGGAATAGGCCACAACAGAATGGAGTAGCAGAGAGAGCAAACAGAACTATGTCTGATGATATCTCAGCAATGCTCTTTGAAGCTGGCCTGCCCCTTTGGTTCTGGGCCTATGCACTCGCAACAATGATACATGTCTGGAATCGCATCCCTACATCCACTCTATCAGATTCAACACCTTATGAAGCCTGGAACCACCAGAAACCAGACATTTCACATTTCAGAGTTTGGGGATGCTTAGCCTATGTCTTTATTCAGAAGGACAAGCGAACCCCTCTTGGACCTCACATGGAGAAGTGCATCTTTGTGGGCTACCCTACTGGTGTTTAGAAGGACTGAAGTCCAGAGTTAAGAACTAACTAAATACAAGGAGAAACTATGTACTACTCACCTGAAGTCCAGAGTTAAGAACTAAGGACTTCAGGAGGACTTAGCTACAATGTAACTACTCTGTGACATGTAACATATCATGTGAGAGTCACTCTAACATACCCCCATGACTGAACATGTCTCTAAGTCTACAAACAAGAGAGAAAGAGAAAAACAAGACAAGAAAAGATCTAAGATAACACACCCATTGATTCTCTGCAAAAGTGAACTTTGGGAGCAGGGAGAGACTTTGTCAAAGAGTCTGCAATCATGTCTGCTGTTGGAATGTAATCTGGAACAATCACACCTTCTTCAACCTTGTCCCTGAGCCAAAAATGTCGAAGATCAAGTTGCTTCATCCTCCCATGATGTTCTGGATTCTTTGCAACTGTGATTGCACTTTGGTTGTCCATTTTGAGGGTTGAAGGTCCAGTAGCCAAATAACCAAATTCACCAAGGATGTTCCTCAACCAGGCAATCTCTTTACCAGCTTCAACTGCTCCAAGGTACTCTGCTTCAGTGGTGGAAAGTGCAACAAGAGTTTGCAACTTAGAATACCAACTGATAGCTCCTCCAGCCATGATTGAGACATAACCAGCTGTTGATCATCCTGAATCAATGCAGTCACCATGTGAAGCATCAGTGTACATTACAAAGGGCTCAGACATCGAATTGGTGCCAGAGTAAGTCAGCTTGTACTCCAAAGTTCCTTTGATATAGCGAAGCAGGTGTTTGAGAGCCTGCCAGTGCTTGAAACCAGGATTGGAGTTGTAGTGAGCCAAAAAGCCTACAGAGTAAGCAATATCAGGTCGAGTCATGGTGGCCAAATACTGAAGAGAGCCAACTGCAGACAGGTAAGGAATGGTTGCCATTTCTTGTTCCTCCTCAGGAGTGGAAGGGGACATAGAATGAGAAAGTTGGAGCTTGGGAGGAAGAGGGGTTTTGACAGGATGACATTTAGACATACCATACTTCTCAAGCATGTCCAGGATGAACTGGCGCTGGTGGAGTGTTATAGTGTGCTTGGGGCGGTCTCTGCCAATGCCAATACCTAGTAGGAACCGAGTTGGGCCTAAATTGTGACATTTGAAGTAGGAAGAGAGTTGGGCAATGGTGGACTCAATAGCAGACTGGGATTTTGAAGCAAGGGTGATATCATCAATGTAGATAGGCATAATGATGCGAACTTCAGAGTTGGAGTAGATGTAGACAGATCTATCAGCTTGAATTCGCTTGAAGCCCATTTCCTCCAGAACTCCATGTAACTTCTTGTTCCACTGTCTGGCTGCCTGTTTGAGTCCATAGAGCGATTTGCGAAGTCTGCAGACTGCATTGGGTCCTCCTAGATGAAAGCCTTCAGGTTGCTTCATATAAATCTCCTCATCCAAGTCACCATTGGGAAAGGCAGAGGTGATGTCAAGAGAGTGGAGTTCTAGATCCTCAATGGCTGCCAATGCTAAAATCAAGCGCAGCGTTGCAGGGCGGAAGGTAGGTGCAAAGATCTCATTGTAGTCGATTCCTGGACGTTGTGAGTACCCTTTGGCAACAATTCGTGCTTTGAATCGCTCAATTGAACCATCAGCATTGTGTTTGACTTTGAACACCCAACCAGATCCAATTGCCTTTTGACCTTCAGGAAGATCCATAATTTCCCAAGTGTTATTCTCAACCAAGGAGTTGTACTCCTGTGTTGCAGCTTCACGCCATTGAGCTCCCAGAGGTGTCTTTAGTGCGTGTGTGAAGGAACGAGGTGTAGCATCATTTCCAGCAGCTAGAGCACCTTCTAAATCATCTTCATCATCTTCTGCCTCTTCAATTGCTTTAGAGAGTGGTTTGATCTTCCACCATTCACCAGGGGGTCTAATAACACGAGTAGTGTGCCTAAGTGGCTGTGGAGTTGCAGGAGGCTGTATCTGAGCAGGAGGTGGTGGAGGCGAAGGAGTGCGAGGTGGTGGAGGGATTTCTGGACTAGGAGTGCGCTCAGGTGGTAATTTGGGAACTGGATCAACTTGGGGCTCATCTGGCTTCATATTTGTATCCAAATCATCATCCTCCCCCCAGACCTCGAGTGGTGGTGCAAGGGGTGCAGGAACAGCATTAGGAGCAGGGAGAACCAGTGGGAGAGGTGAACCAGATGATTTGAAACCAGGACCAATGCCAGGAAATGACCTTTCATCAAACTCAGCTCTTTCAGAGATGATAAACTTCTTTGTGGTTGGATTGTAGAACTGCCAGCCTTTGTATCCAGTTGTTAGAGTGACTCTCACATGATATGTTACATGTCACAGAGTAGTTACATTGTAGCTAAGTCCTCCTGAAGTCCTTAGTTCTTAACTCTGGACTTCAGGTGAGTAGTACATAGTTTCTCCTTGTATTTATATAGTTCTTAACTCTGGACTTCAGTCCTTCTAACAAAAAATCACGTGAAATTTGATTAGAAAAATTAGAATTTTTTGTAGTTTAAGTCTTGAGCCTCTACGTCCTCACTACTATGCATAAATATACAATTTGCCTACCCATTCCTCCCATAGATCCAATTGAGCCCTGACCTATCAGTGTGGAAGACAAGTGAGCAACGCTCTCCTTCATAAAGGGTGTTGAAATGAGTTAGCTTAGGGGAAGCAAAAAGAACTGCATGACCGTTCATAAGCTCAAGAGCCACACCAAGCTCTTCAAAGCAAAGATCTCCTCCCTTGCAATCTTGAGATGATATTGCAAGGACCATGCAAAGATTCAGATCCTTCCAGTCTCAATGAACACAAGTGGATACATTGAAATTGAGTACGAAGCCACCAAAGGGATATGCTGGGGATAAAGCATCCACCGGAAGCCTTTTGACATACTCGCTTAGAATGCGGTATTCCTTGGGCAATAGCTCTTTGAGCTATAGAAGACTTAGTTATCCAGACTCACTATAATACAAAAGGTTATTTACCGTTTTTTTAATCCAGGCAAAAAGCTCCTGGAAGAGACGCTGTAACATGTTGTAGTCAGCTGAATCTCTCTGAATCTCCTTGGATGTCCTGGGCATGGTGGAGGATGTCCTTACAGGAATAGAGTTCCTGGTTAACTGACATGGTGGTACATTAGGCAGAGCAAGGTGGCCCTAGAAGAGTGTCAATGAAGTATGGTAAATCTCAAAACCAAATCACTTACATTGGTACAGAATCTGTTATATTGGCTATAATGATTAGCAAAAAAAGGATTGTTCCCCCTCTTGTTACCAGAGACATTCTTGACTTTATTTGCAAATGTCATCTTAATGCCTTTGAGCAAGGGTGCTCTGATGTCTTCTGGGACGTCTCCGAGACCAATCACCAGTGGGTTGCCATTTTTGTCATTTATCGCAAATCTTTTCCTATAAGCTCATTAGCTAATAGGCAACACTAGGTTATGAGGAAACGAACCCTTCAAATGTGTCTTTCTGGAGTCTGATATAGTCATGGCCTTCCTTGACACCAGAAGAGAGATTTCCCTGTAGCTAGTTTAAGCAATAATAGAGTTAGACACAAAGACAACATTGAGTAGCGGTTAAATAACTCACCTTGGCCTCAAACTCTTCAAGAGAGTGGCAAATAGGGCCTGCTTCTGCCAGTTTGCATTGCTTGGCTGTATAACAGAATCTCTCCTTTTTGTTTCCAGGATTGTACTTGACCTTTCGATTCTGCTTGTTGTCTGGGTCGAATGACATGTTGATGACTTTTATGTTTGTGCATTCCGAAAGGTCTTGGTAAGTTGGATTCCAGAGTGCCTCTAATGCATGATCTGGGATTAAAATATCATCCTCACCATCACCATCACCATCACATGTCATAGGAGATGATGCCCGAGAAGCAGAACTTCCAGACAGGAGAGACCCATCAGCATTCTCTGACATACTGAGTACCATTCTTTGCATTCTGAAGAATTTGACTAGTTCTTGAGGCCTTGCCAACTGCTTGAGGCAAGGACCCCATTTAGTCATGTCTCTGGGCATCACTATAGCACTTTGAAATGCAGGATTAGATCAAAAATTGGGAATACAATTGAAAGGCTTACTTGAATGTGATAGAATCGAAGAATTTATCTGACTTCACTAAATTGCTAGCAAGAAGGTTGGGAAGAGTTCGCTCCTCAAGTAGAAGAGTCATTGAGAACATGGTCTTGAATTGTACATCAAACTGTTCACGAAGCATTGAGATTGCCGGTATAAGATCTTCAATGACAGCTTTGCCTACTTCCTCTGTCTCTCCTATAGAAGGGTAAGTATAGAAGGGTAAGTAAAGAGTAAGAAACAGAGCAGATTCCAAGGCCTACCTTCAAGCAGTCTTCTGATTGCATGGTGGAGGCATAGAATCATATCCATTGCTATACATCTGATCTTGGTCTTCATGCCAGCAGCTGCCAAGATCACCAGTAGATAAACAGAACCTTGAATGGAATCCAATTCAATCATCCCAGCTTTTACAAGGTTGGACAGAAGAAAACCTACCAGCACCGGCCAACAAGCAGAATTTCCCTCCATCATCTATATATCTTGCAAGGGTTGATTCACTATAACCAGTTACAAGATGCTTCAAGACATCGGTCTTGTGTTCCCCCATATAATGGGCAATTCTAAGGCCATGTAAATGTAAACAAAGCATGCCCAAAAGAAGGAAAAACCACTCACTGAATCAATAATAGACAAAATTGAATGCAGCAAAGCATATAGACGAATTCAGTCACTGCAGTGGCCTGCTCTGCATAGTAACATCGGGTGGCCAAATTTGCAAGGCTGTCAAACATCATGACCTGAGCACGATTCCTTGTTGCTGGCAGCTGAGATCTCTCCTTCTCCGATTGCTTCAAGGTCTGAAATTCCTCCAGCAAAGAAATTACATCTCCTGAAGCCCTCTCCTTAGAAGCTCGACAAGCAGCTTGGCCTACCAATGCTGCAGCCAACATCATATGGCTCACCTGGTTTGATAACAGCTGTTGTTCAGCTGATGAGTCTGTATCTCCCTGAGCTTCCCAATTGTACATTTGGAATGTCTCTTCCTTGTCTTGGTCTTCTGGTTCAACATCGAAGTTTTCATAATTCTGGGGCATGAGGTATCTGTTCTGGCACCCCTTGTTTGTGAGCAACGACAGCGATGACCACCTTGACCTCGACCTCGACCTTGACCTCGGCCGATCCCTTGATCTTTTGCTGGACTACGGCCTCGCTCTTGGGCTTGACCTTGTTCACCATCCTGATCATCAAAGACTCTCTCTTGATCAAGTTCCCACCCTGACCTTCACCTCCCACCATTGCTTCTATATCTCCAGGAAGAGCACCTGGTTGACTTTCAGCCTCAGCGATCATCAGTCCATCTCCCTCACTGTGGACTTCTTCAACTGCTGGGCCTTCTGGTTGGCTCATGTCCATGTTCCCGTGGTCAGTGTCTCCATCCTGTATCGCATCCAGTCCCCAAATCCCAGTATGTGACTGTAAGGCTGTTGAGTCATCAAAGAGCTCTGAAAAGGCTGGTGTGGGTGTTGGAGGTGCATCCTCCACTAACGATCCTGAATGACCTGTGAAATTTCTGAAGATCCAGGAGGTCAGCACTGCGGACGATTCTCTGGACCAGATATTGTAATTCCTTCCCATTAAAGCTGACTGTCGGCCATGAGGTAATCGGTCAGTAGGCGAATGCCAATCTTGGCTGGGAGATCCATCTTGGCCATCAACTAGTCAGGTGTAGCTTCTTTGGCATGTGAGAGAATGCCTGTCTGCCCATAGTGATAACGGACTAGTGCTACATGAACGAGAGGTGTTAGACCTAGTTAACTATGCAATATTTAGTTCAGGATCAACCCACAAAGTCATCTTTCATGTACCCAAGTTTGAGTGAATAAGTCTGCTTTTCCCCAATTTGATCTCTCCTGAAATAAAGATGGTCCCAAGAATGGCAACCCCGCATTGCATCATCCACCCCAAAAGGATTCAGATTATCATCTGAAGGTGGCCATGTGGATGCCAGGGATGAGGGTGGTATACCATATGGAGAAGACAAGAGAAGATCGACATTTATATCCATAGCTGAAAATGGACTGGACATGGCTGGTCTGAACGTCACCATAGATGTATAGTTCTGGCGGCTGGGAGTCACGGGAGTTGTATGAGTCAGTGTCCTAGAAATATTAGGACCTCCGAGATGGCCTGAGCGAGGAGGAGTTGGTATCAAGTTCACAGGCACATTGCTTAGGCCTGGCAGATGAGAGAAAGCAATTGCAGAACCCAGTGTTGCCTAAATTAAGCAGGATGTAAGCTGCCAAAGAGTTCGGTCTGTATTATAGAAAATACATACCAATTGTGAAAAGACCGGCAGACATTGCAAGAAATCCTCAGTCCGTTGCACAAGTGACAGAAAGTGAGAAGGGATATTTTGGTCATTAGAGCACACATATTGCATGAACTCTACAAGTTCTGTGTATGTTGGTAGATGCATGGTGCATTGGTGCAGAGAAGGGACTCTGAAATGATGATGGCAGGAGGAAAGGCGTGAGAAGCCAGATGCTGAGCACCTCCAAATGAACTTGTTCCACTCCACTACTTCAAAGCAAAGACTTTGGTCAGAATGCTCAATGATGATGAAGTTGAGATTACGCACATCAATGGTGTACCTTGCCATGGCAATCTGAACAGTACATTGCCAGCTATTATGTCTGGTGCCTCCATCACTCCTGGTGCACCCATGTCCCACCTCACTGCGCTTGCTACCTCTGAGCCTGACATCATCTGTCTCGGCAGTCAACCACCTACTGGAGTCCTTTTCCCAAACAGAAAACCAGTTGCAGACCAACTATTACACACAAAAACAAGCCTTCTGTTCAAAGAAATGGAGACCGTACTGGGAGGATGAACAGTGCTCTACAAGATATATTACATGGAAGCTTTGCTGGAGCTAGACAATGAGGTGGGGGTGCCAGGTGATCTCCTGGTCATCAAGCGTACCAGTACTGTATGCTGGAAAAAAAGGAAAGGGAATGGGAACGGGGTCTGGAAACAAGCTAGGTGGAAAACTATAGTGCGCCATCCTGATCACAATAATCTGGTGCTTGAGGCAGCAGACAAGTCCCCAGAGTGGCAAAAGGAGAAGAAGGCCAACACTCTGTGCAAGTATGGGGTTCACAAGAAGAAGGGCGGGAAGAAGGGAGGGAAGAAGGGAGGGAAGAAGGGCAGGAAGGAGGATGGGAAGGAGGATGGGAAGGACTCATAGGGAATAGCATGGCTACGGCTATACCCGCGCAGTTTATGGATAGGGTACATCAACGGGTAGGCTACAGTATCTATTTTCGGCTACCCGTCATGGGTTTGCCGGGGTGCCGGCTGCCAGGGAGTCTCCGAAGAGACAAATCTTATTTTTTTTTCTGATGTACAGAATACCTATGCACTGTACCTCTACCTCCCTCCCCCTACACATGGGCAAAGAAACCCAGGCAGATGGCGGCTCCGAAAAGGGCAGCCAAAAGTCTGGAAAGTCCATTGCTCAAAAGGCAACTGCTACACTCTCTAAAATTAAACGTAAGGCTGTCAACATTCTTACCAGCCCCATCAGCAAGAAGAAGAAGACAATGAAAGGAAGCGAACATGTACCTGACAAGTCTGATGCTATTTCTGTCAACTCATCTTCTGGTTCATTGACATCTGGCAGTGGCATGGCTGAGGATGTGGCTGAGGATGAGGAAAACTTGGGTGAGTTCAGATCATTGAGTATTGATAAAAGACTTACAACGAGTCACAGAAACCTCGAAGAAAAAGTGGACATCCCCAATCTACGCCTTCTATGAACCAGTACTTGGCCCTACATACAACAATAAATGCCGTTGCCATGAGTTCAAATGCTTGGGAAGATCATGTAAATATACCGCACGTCGTTACCTTGACACAAAGGATAAGTCTTTGACCGGCAACCTTATTACTCACGTCAAGTCTTGCTGGGGCGAGCCCGCTTGGGAGGCAGCCAAGCTTCTGAACAATGCAGATGAGGCGCGAACCAAAGTTGTGGAACCCTTTAAGCTAAACGGAACGATCACGGCAGCTTTTGAACACTCAGGGAAGGGTAAGGTAACATATAACCACATACCTCATACGAGAACTGAAGTCAAGTCCATGCCGTTCTTTCTTCATCTGCCTTGAAGGTGTTGACATAAATTCAGAGCTGAAATCGTCCGATGGGTAACAGAAAGTCTGCGTCCATTCAAGATTGTAGAGGACCGGGGGTTCAAAAACTTGATGAAAATGGGTCGGCCGGGATACTACATCCCATCAGCATCAACTGTTGGTTGAGATGTGAAACTTGTCTTTGGGCGGACATGGGAACGGATTGGAAAAATGCTACAGGTGAGATTTAATCAGCCATTCTATTTTAAAATACACTGATGGGAAGGACTTACAGGAGTATGACGGCAAAATCAGCTTCACAACTGATGCCTGGACATCGCCAAATCATTATGCATATGTAGCTGTGACAGCTTCATTCGTCATCAAAGGCAGTCCAGTCTCTCTCATACTTGACATTGTTGAGCTTCCTGAGGTAAGAAACAGAGTTAGTGCAACGACTTTCGACTAAGATCTGATTGCTCACCCATAGTCCCATTCGGGTATAAATTTGGCAGCCGCTTTCGTGCAAATCCTGCGAGACTTCGGAATTGAGCACAAGGTTAGTGCTTAGTACACATAGATAAAAATTTAACTCACAAAATGGCCCAGATCCTCAGTATAACCTGCGATAATGCATCGAACAATGATACAATGACCACGGAACTACATGATATCCTCCCCACCTTTGAACTCATCAATCATATGCGGTGCTTCGTGCATATCGTCAATCTGGTCGCCAAGTCACTTCTGAAGCAATTCGCCATCGAAAAGATTACTGAAGACGACCTCGAAAAGCTAAGTGATGAGGAAAAGGAATTACTCAAATTGGCCGGGGATATCAACATGGAAGAACTTACTACAGCACAAGAGAATGACGACGAGGATGAGGACAATGAGGAGGACAATCTTGAGGGTTGGGTGGATGAGGTGGCCACTCTGACTGCTGAAGAGTGAGAAAACCTAGAGGAAAGTATTCGACCCATTAAACGAGTGCTTGTTAAGGTAATAAGATTGCAAAATGCTTACCTTGGTTGGGTTGACGATAATTTTACAGATCCAAAAGCTTGCCTTCAAGGTTATCCATTCGACAACTCTGCTCTTACCGACCTGGAAAGCGATACTTGAAGATTTGAAGATGGCCATCAAGTTGTTGCCACGCGACATCTCGACAAGGTGGAATTTGACCTTCGACATGTTAATTTCAGCTTTAGAACACAAGAAGGCAATTAACAGACTTACCGGTGATCTCAAAAACGGCCTGCGCGAGTTCGAGTTGGATGAGGATGAGTGGGATATTGTGAAGGAGTTGTGCGACACCTTGCGGGTATGTGTTGATTTAGCTTATGTAATCATATGTGTCATCGTTTGTTGAATGTGTTGCATACTTTCTCACTTTCTCTGTACTCCCTCATCATCGCCCACTCATCGCCGTTTCCCTCCAGATTCTTAAAGATGCCACGACATTCTTTTCGCGCGCTACACCCAACCTTGCCACCATAATCCCTGCTATGGACCATATTGACAATTACTTTACGGATGCCACCTTGGATGCAATGAAGTCTCCGGTGATTCACGATGTGATTGCAATTGCGAAAAAAACCCTCTTTTTTTTTTTTTTAAATCAAGGATTTATATACTGGTGCGCGAAAGCAGTCCAGTCGCAGATATACATACACCCGAAGTAATCTACCATTAAACTATGCCTAGTGCGAGACTGGCTCTCGCAGGCCAACTTAGGACCACAAAGCAGTGGGCCCGTACTCTCGTTGATGCCCCAACTGAAGGGAGGGGTCCAACAAAGTAATGGAAGGGCACCGGAAGGGGGCCCACCAGCCAAACCCGACAGCCCAGGATGCGTGCATACTGTGTTAGCCACTGAAGGCAGACCATTTCGGGTCGCCGAAGTGGGGGGCCACACTTGTCTGTCGATAGCGCCGAAGCTCCAGAACCCAGACCCCCACCCTCAACCCAGCAAAGCCGAAGCCCGCCAAGTATTAGGACTCTGTTCTGAGCGCACCCCAAACCGATGAATCCAGCCAACAGGAACAGCGCCTACCTTGCCCAACCAAGTCATCCGACACCCCGAGGGGGGCGGTTGAAGGCAAATGCCGTAGGATTAGCCTTCAAGAAAGATACGAGCTGATCCAGACGAACTGGATAATCATGATGGTCATGTTGGGGACACGACTGGAACAAGTGGTCACGGGTTGGGTATGGTGGCCGCACTCGCAACTGGTGGATTCAGGGATATTGAATCGAGAATAATACTCCCTGATGGGAGCATGGTTGGTGATGGCCCGAGTGACCCTTGTGAAGAGGGTCAAGTCACCGCCTGCAGCTTGAAGCCAAGGACCTCCTCGTTTGGCCCGTGGTTCGAGTCGACCCCCATTGAGGTCGGTGAGTGACAGAAAATGTCGCCCTGAGTAAGAGGGTTGCTGGAACAACTCTTGCCAGCCTTCCCCCGGATTATCGTCTGCTGCTTTGTGCAATGCTGCAAGTGAGTGTGGCATGTTAGGCCCCACCACTACAGAGAGCTCAGTCGCCATGAGATGAGCTTGATAGTGTATGCCCCACTTCAGAGAAGATGGGACATGATGAAGAGAGATGTGGCAGCCAGGACCCTGGTCCACCACTCCGTAAGGGCGCGAATCACAGCTAAGGAATGACCCTGGCCGGAATGCACGGTGGCATTGAGCAGACTCCCCAAGCCTTGGTGGAGTCCGACATGATAACAATGTAGTCACAATTGTCCATGGCACAAGCCCGGACAATTGCAGTACAAAGGGAGTAAAGCTCAGCATCCTCTGCAAGAGCACTCCCAGCCACATAGCGAGATGCATGCACCTCGACACCTTGGCGAAACACAAGCGAAGCTGCAATAGCCTGCTTGTTCCGATCAGTGGGGCGACTACCATCGCCGACACAGACCAAGTAGATGGTTCCCGCTTCGAAGCTTCCAGAAGCGGTCTAACCATTCCGCCGGAGCCCAACCTTATCCTTGGGCGCCGGAGTGATATCAAAGTGAATTCCATGATGTAACTCAAGGAATCGCCCGCCTGGACGAGCCTCAGGAGCAAAGGGCTCCAGAGGCTCGCTGACTACATGGAGCATGTCATCGACGTCCATAACAGTACCCCGCACCTTAGCGCGTTGCGGGGCAGTCATAAAGGCAGCAGAGCGAGGGTGAGGAGTTGCTCCTTTGGAAAAGGGCGCACTCAGAAGGGAGCGCACCAGATGAGTGTCCGAGAGGGCTGCCATGCGCAGAACACCTACTGCGGCAGCACGTTTCAGGACTAAGTTGATGGGACCAGGCCAGCGAGGGCCTCAATTCCTCCTGTTGGGGAGGTGCGAATGCACCAGTAATCCAGAGTGCAGCATGGCGTTGCATGCTGGTCAGAAGTTTGATGGTCCCCTGGCACTTAGCGCCCTGGAAGAACCACAGTCGGAGGCCATACGTTGCAATAGGCAACACACAAGACCTGTAAAGCAGACACTTTTGCATGGGCATAAGCCCCCTAGATGAGTTACCAAGCATCCTCATCGCCTTAACGGTGGTGAAGGACTTGGTAGAATAGTACCGGACATGCTCATGGAATGTCAGTTTCCGGTCAAAGAAGAAACCCAAGTACCGCCAGAATGGCTTGGGCATCAGACGTCTGTCCCGGGTGTAGGGAGCATACCCTAGATCCATGGATGGATTGAACTCCGAGTGAGAGCAATCAAAATGGAATAACTCCGTTTTGTCATGCTCAAGAGCGAGGGCGAACTTTGTGAAGAGTTCGAAAATCACCGCATAGGACCTTTTCAGGGCTATGCAATTGGCATCGAGGGTCTTTGACTCCACCACGTTAGGAGGGAAGCCCTGCTTCCTAAGTATCGCAATCAACACTTCGTGATTGAGGGAGGGGAAGAACTGTGCCATGTCGAACACGATGACACTGGTCTTTAAGCCGCGAGCCCACCCGGCATGCACTAGGTGCATGAGGAGCAAGCCCGCATCCTTGGTGGAGTGCTGTCGCACTCCACCGAGTTGATTGGGGTGAAAGATATCGTGCTTAACAGCATCGAATTGAATATGGTTGGAAAGCATCTTTTCAACCAATTTGCCAAGGGTGTTCAGGAGCACAATGGGCCTGAACGCCTTAGGCGTGGAATATGAGGGCTTGTTCGGCTTCGGAATGATCACCGACAAGGACTCCTTAAAGTGAGTCGGCCAATACCCAACCCGAAGGCAGGCATTAGCTAACTGCACGAACACCTGAAGACAGTGCTCGTCATGAATAATTGCCTTAAGGTGTGACCACTTGATATGATCAGGACCCGGTGCTGAGTTGTTGGAGCAGGATGCCAAGGCCTCCCTCAATTCCAACAGTGAAAAGGCAGTCCACTCTCGCACTTCCATATTGGGAAGGGAGGTGAGACCACTAATGTCGTACATTCGGTCAGAGGCCGAGTTGTACGTGCCATGAAGGGCGTCCCAAAGGGAGGGCATATCATGGCAAGGCTGTCCGTTGAATTGGAAGGCTGACATGAAGTCAGCCAATTGATCTGGTGGCAGTGAATGCCTCAGAACAGTAGGTGCTGCAGAGTGACAGAAATAGTACAGGCCAAAGGAATATGATCCATCCTTTCTTTCCCACAGACCACCACTATTGCTAACTGTTGATACACTCACCACTGCAATTCTCCTCTACAACCCACGATCTGGTTCTTGTATGACATTTAACATTTTACAAGTGTGTACACACCCTTAGTGCTTGACAATGTCCAAGCGATCTTCATCATCTGTGCCTAGGTGCATACCCCTACTGTGGCCAGTGGGCACTTGGTGCCTACTGAGTCTTCGAGTCACCTTCTCCTGCTCAGGAGAGCTCCTCAGCCTCTCAAACCCCTCAAGAGCACTATGCTTCTGCCACCCCTGCCCCAAGTTGGCGGGAGGGGGTGGAATCTCAGTCAGTGATACACTCACAGGCCACTTTTCCTGTCCCTTCAAGGACTCAGTCTCCAGACATCTCTATAGGGGAGGATGATGACAAAACTGTTTGTTGGCCCCTCCCTCATGCGTTACCTGAGGAACTACCAAGTGCCATCTCCCTTACAGGATCAGATGGGGACTGGTCAGTAGTTGAGGAATCTCTGAAGACCATTGGTGGCTTTTTAGTTAACAATGGTCCTTCTAATTTACAGGGTGCAGACTGCCCTGAATTTACTGGGCTTGTTGCAAGAATTTTGAGCAAGCTCAATGAAACTGAGTGGGCCAACCAGGCCATTGGCATTGGCACTCGGGATCTGTCTCTCAGATGGGCAATCACAAGTGATTTCATCGATTCAGACCCAAGATTACAAGATGCAGTCTATTGTAACCTTTTGAAGATGTGAGGGAGCACTTCTGCCCCCCTGACGGCTTCATCTTCCAAGTCTGCTCCTCCAAAGCAGATTGCTCCTCCTCCAGCTCCTGTAGAGCCCCCGCCCCACCGAAGGGCCCTACAACAGCTAGTCCTTCTCGACCTAAGCTTCAGCTATGCAAGCAGGCCCTGAAGCTGGTCCCATATCAGAGGCTGCCCCCTGTTCCTCATGCCTCACATCCCAAGCATTCCTATGCATCGAAACTCCGGACACCAGTTCTGGGTCCTCAACCCACAGATCGCTTACTAATCACTATTTTGAGCATGCTGTCACTCAAGCAGCTGAAACCTTCACTCGACCATCATAGGTTCAGGCCTAGACTCTCCTAGTTCTGGACCCTCCAAGGGCCCTTCTAGACCCCAGACCCCTTCTAAACCAAAGGGGCCTACCTATGTGTCAGCAGGTCCCAACCGCTGCCAAGTTCTCATTGTGTTTGATGGCCCTGCACCTGAGAACATCACCCTTGCCAAACTTGTTGATGAGGTCAACCAGTGGATGGCCCAAGACAGATTTGCTATCCAGATCAATTCTGTGGAGCCTGCCTACTGAGGTTGGGGGCTCCTCACTAACCACATCCCTATGGAGGATGAGCTCAAGCTACTCCATGGGGCCATTTACAATTACGTCCAAGGCACTTCTGAGTCCAACAAGGACCTCAAGCCCTGGGTTGGCCTGCTGATGTCCAAGTCCTTCTTGAAGGTCTTGGATGTCCCTTATTATTCAGATCTTTTCAAAAAGACCATCACTTTGGTTGCTGACATTGAGAAGGCCTTGGAAAAGGCTCCTCTCTTTGCCAGTGTCCCTTTCATGGGGCGTGCATGCCTTATCTGCTAGTCTGCAGCGAGCTCTAAGTTCGACTGCTATTTTGAGATCTGGGATACCCAGACTGGCCACACAGCAAAGACACTTTTCTGCAAAGCATTCAACTACAAATCCAAGCTGCTTTATGTTAAGCTGGCTCATGCTAGACTTGGTGTTCCCATGTGCCAGTGTTGCCAGTGCTGGGGACACCTCACTAAGGATTGTCGGGCCCACCAATGCTGCTGTGCACAGTGTGGGGGGCCCCACTCCACTGATGAGCACCGCGCCCTTGTGATGTGCTGCAACTGGCCTGTGCCAGACTCTGACGGCATGCACCACCCCACTGCAAGTGGTGAGCCATGCCCTCACACCCCCCATTGTCCCAACTGCTGGGGTGACCATCAATCCACAGACCACAAGTGTGCCTTTTGGAAGAACTGCTTTGATCGTGATTGGATCATAGCAAAATACCACCAGGTATGTGAATATCATGCTTTGCGAACCTTGACATCTAACGTCCCCCCTGTAGCTCAATGATGAGAGATGAGGCAGAAGTTAGAATATTTTCATACAACTGCAATCAGAATTATCCCTTTTTTTTTCTTTTTTATATCAAGGATTTATATACCGGTACGCGAAAGCAGTCCCATCACAGATATACATACACCCAAAGTAATCTACCATTAAACTATGCCTAGTGCGAGACTGGCTCCCGCAGGCCAACCTGGAACCACAAAACAGTGGCCCCATACTCTCGTTGATGCCCCGACCGAGGGGAGGGGTCCAACAAAATAATAGAAGGGCAACAGAAGGGGGCCCACCAGCCAAACCCGACAGCCCAGGATGCACGTGTACTGTGTTAGCCACTGAAGGCAGACCATTTTGGGTCACCGAAGCAGGGGGCCACAGTTGTCTGTCGATAATGCCAAAGCTCCAGAGCAAAGACCCCCACCCTCAACCCAGCAAAGCCGAGGCCCGCCAAGTATTAGGACTCTGTTCTGAGCACATCCCAAACTGCCGAATCCAGCCAGCAGGGACAATGCCTACCTTGCCCGACCAAGTTATCCGACACCTCGAGGAGGGCGGTTGAAGGTGAATGCTGTCAGGTTAGCCTTCAAAAAGGATATGAGCTGATCCAGATGAACTGGATAGTTGTGACGACCATGTTGGGGACACATTCAGAAAATGTGCTCGCGAGTTTGGAGGTGATGTCCACACTCACAGCTGGTAGCTTCATCAATGTTGAAATGAGAGTATTACTCCCCAATGGGAGCATGGTTGGTAATGGCATGGGAGACCCTGGTAAAGAAAGTCAAGTCACTGCCAGCATACTGAAGCCAAGGGCCACCTCATTTGGCCCATGGTTCAAGTTGAGCCCCATCAAGGTTGGTGAGTGACAAGAATTGTCTCCTAGAGTATGAAGGCTGCTGGAACAACTCCTTCCAGCCCTCCCCTGGATTATTGTCAGCCGCCTTGCACAGCGCCACAAGTGAATGAGGTGTGTTAGGCCCCACCGATACTGAAAGCTCAGTGGCCATAAGGTGAGCTTGGTAATGTATGCCCCATTTCAGCGAAGATGGGACATGATGCAGGGAGATGTGGTGACCTGGACCTCTGGCCCACCACTCTGTAAGGGCATGAATAACAGCCAAGGAATGGCCCTGGCCGGAATGCACGGATGCATCAAGCAGGCTCCCCAAGGCTTTGGTGGAGTCTGACAAGACAACAATGCAGTCACAATTGTCCATGGCACAAGCCTGGACCATCCCTTCTTTCCCACAGACCACCACCATCGCAAAACGTCGATACCTCACAACACCGCAATTTTTCTCCACAACCTGCGATCTGGTCCTTGGATAGCTGTTTACAGTTATTCGAGTGTGTACGCACCTTTAGTGCAAGTCGATGGCCGATCGATCATCATCGTCCATGCCCAAGCGCCCCACCCTTTCTGCCTCTGGCAGGCGTATTCCACCCGTCGGAGCTTCGAGCTCCAAATCTCCAACCCCTGAGGGTTCTTCATCCTCTCGATCCATTCGAGAGCGATATGCTTCAGCCACCCCCACTCCTCGCGAGTGGGAGGAGACTGAGTCTCGGTCAGCGATCCACTCGCAGGCCACTACTCCCATTGCTTTGAGGGCTTCGTCCCCCGATGTTTCCATGGGGGAGGATGACGACACCGTTCGTTTCCCTCTCCCAAGTGCTTCTCCAGAGCCGCAGCCTACTGCCCTTTCCCTCACAGGATCAGAGGGGGATTGGATTGCCGTGGCGGAGTCACTGAAGATGTTGGGATAATCAGGTGATCAGCCAACACGTGACGCGCTTAACAGCGCTTATTTATTCCTTCACGTATTAATATTCTTACTCATCCGCCATAGTACTTTCCAGTATTTAGAAATTAGTAGAATTATCTAGTGAACATGTACATAGGTATATAGACTGTCCAAAGGACAGTTGAGTATTTTACAATCTCATATCAAACTATTACGCTGCGCTCAATAGGTTATGGGCCCCGGCCGTAACTAATCAAACAAAGAAACAACTCGACTTACTCCGCTAGGCAGCCCCACTCGCTCTCATCCTATTTTTAACTCGTCAACATGCCGGAAGAAGCTTCATATACATCGGGCTCTTACCGAATGGAATTGCTGAAGGCCGACAATTGGTTACCGTGGAAGCGACGTATGCTTGCGGTATTACATGACCTTGGATTGGAGAAATATGTCTTAGAAGATGCTCCAAAATCAGCCGACGGAACAAGCACCTCGGATCAGGTGTCTATACAGGAAAGATGGAATTTAGGGGACTCGAAGGCCAGGACGCAGATAGAATTGGCATTAGGCGACTCGGAAATGATTCACATCAGTGGCGCCATGACAGCACATGACATGTGGAAACAACTCACTATGGTTAAGGAATCAAAGGGCCGTTTAGGCATACTTGCCACTCGAAGAGCACTTTACCGTGCCACTGCTGAAGAAGGATTTAATATGGTGGATCATGTATCTAATCTACGGAAGCTACAGGAGGAACTACATACTATGGGTAACCTCGTTTCGGATGAAGATTTCGTCATGATCTTGATCACATCACTTCCGGAATCCTGGGATAATTATACCTCATCTTATCTCGGATCAAGTGGCAACAAACCGGAGTTGAAATCACACGAGCTAGTCACGATATTATTAGAAGAGGATCGGCGACGTAAAGGCCAGACCGTGGACATGGCTACTACCCTACAAGCGAAGGAGAAGGGAAAATGGAAGCCAAGCGCTAAATCGGACAATTCAGACAAGGAGTGCTATAATTGTCACAAGAAAGGTCACCTCTCGAAGGACTGTTGGGCCAAAGGAGGAGGACGCGAGGGTCAAGGACCCAAAGGAAGGCGAGGACTGAACCGGAACAAGGCAAACCAGGTACAAGAAGTCAATCAAACCTTAAATGAAAGGGCATACATGGCACACACACCCAGAAATTTCTCTTCGGAAATTGGCAAATATGATTGGCTAAAGGATTCTGGCACTACCTCACCAATTTGCAATATCCATAACGCATTTATTGAATTCCATCCCGGACATGAAGAAATAACTGGCTTCGGAGGAGCCAAAACCATCGCAAAAGGCCGAGGAACCGTGGCAGTCAACTTTGATGTTGATGGAACTATTTTTACACACAAACTTTCGGACACGCTATATGTCCCCGAGGCCGAGAACTGTCTATTTTCGGATGGGAAATTTTTGCGAGCAGGAGGAACAATTCTCGAGCAAGAAAATGGATGTATATTGAAGGACAAAAATGGAATTGTCATTGGGAAAGGAACATTAGTTGGGAACCTCTTCAAACTCCATGCCCGAGCAGTCATACTGGACCAAGAACGCACTAATATTGCAACCACACCAAAAATATCTTGGGATCAATGGCATCGGAGATTCGGACACATCTCGATCAAAGCACTGCAACGTCTTAATTCGGACAATCTGGTGGAAGGCCTATTAATAGATGAATCCAGTATTCCTTCACACACGTGCGAGGCTTGCATACAGGCAAAGCAAGCACATAGGGCATACCCAAAGGAAGCAGAACATCGTGCAGAATTACCAGGAGAGAGAGTCATGTCTGATGTATGGGGACCCGCACCCACTGAATCAATTGGACATCAAAGATACTATGTTTCTTTCATTGATGATTGCACCCGGCATGGACATGTTCTATTTTTATGGAACAAGGGAGAAGCCAGGCTAAAGTGGAAGGACATGTGGAGTGGATCGAGCGGCAAACCGGGCGGCATGTGAAATGGATCCAGATGGACAATGGAAAGGAATTAATCAATCAGAAATTAAAGGACTGGGCGCTTCGCAAAGGGATAACAATTGAAGCAACAGCACCTTATTCACCATCGCAAAATGGAGTTGCAGAAAGATTTAATCGAACTCTATTGGAACTAGCAAGGGCAATGATGATTGAAAAAGGAATGCCAGCATTTTTATGGGATGAAGCCATTGCACATGCAAATTATCTACGGAATCGGGCACCTACCCGTGCATTGGAGGACAAAACCCCTTACGAAGCCTTCAAAGGAAAGAAGCCAGACATTTCCCACTTACGAGAATGGGGCAGTGACGTATGGATCTTGGATGAATCCCAAAATAGAACAAAGTTACAACCAAAATCGAGGAAGATGAAGCTGATGGGATTCGATGACGGATCAAAAGCAGTCCGTTACTATGACGCACGCACCCGGACAGTCAAGGTCTCACGGAATTTTACCTTTAATGAAAATGAGGAGCCGAAGGAATGGCAAGGTCCAACCGAATTACCGGGTTTGCGAGCTGAGGGGGAGATTTTGGACAATTCACCCCAGCAAACCCCTTCGGAAAATGATCAGAAACAGGAAAATCGACCTGTTACACCTGATGGACAGCAAACAATACCTCAAAACCAAAGGAATTTACGTGATAGGACCAAACAAATTGATTACAAACTCCTTGCAAATCCCAGCTCTCGCATTCCTGCACCACGATTTATTGAACCGGAGATCTCCAGACCTACAGAATCATCAAAAGCTAAATCAACGGCTAAGGAACGAGCCAATGTAGCCATCAGCCAATCATTTGATGAACTATTTACGAAGGGAGAATTATCATTGATGGCTTCTGAACTGGATTTACCAAAGAACCCTGAAGAAGCGCTTACAGGAAAAGAAGCAGCTGATTGGAAGGCTGCTATGGACGAAGAATATAGAACTTTGCAGCAGATGGGAACATGGCAAATTGCTGAATTACCTCCAGACCGCAAAGCAATAGGTTGCCGATGGGTATTTACCAAGAAGCATGATGAAAACGGCAAATTAATTAAATTCAAGGCACGATTGGTTGCTCAGGGATTTTCCCAGAAGCCCGGAACAGACTTCAGCAATGATGGGACCTTTGCACCAGTCATGCGCTTCGAGACTTTGCGCACAATCCTCGCATTTGCCGCCATACACAATTTAAAATTACGGCAATTTGATGTCAAGGGCGCCTATCTACATGGGAACCTAAAGGAGGAGATATTTATGGCACAACCGGAAGGCTATTCAGACGGAACGGATCACGTCTGCAAATTAATCAAATCCCTTTATGGATTGAAGCAAGCCGGAAATGTGTGGAACCATGAACTCGACTCCGTACTCACAAAATTAGGATTCTCGCAGCTAAAAACAGACTACTGCTGCTATATTAGGCGAAACGGAGAAGAATTCACGATTCTATTAATATGGGTCGATGATTTCATCGCTATCTCAACAACGGATGAAGAAAATGATCGGACGGAAAAGGATCTACAAGCACATTTTGACATCAAGTCACTCGGACAGCCGTCATTATTATTGGGAATCAAAATACATCAAGGGGACCACATTATTATCCTCTCACAAACACATTTTATCGACATCCTACTCAAGAAATTTAAATTACAGGATGCCAACCCTGTAACGACACCCCTCGATCCCCATGTTAAACTTGATGACAACACCAAATATGGAAATGTCGACAAGGAGGATGAAGAAACTTTGATCTCTCACGGATATGCGGCGCTTATTGGATCATTAATGTACTTGGCGCATGGAACACGACCGGATATTGCTTATTCAACTCATAAACTTGCGCAACACACATCAAATCCAAAACCAAAACACTGGGCAGCCGTAAAACGAATATTTCGTTACCTCAAAGGTACCCGGAACCACGCTCTCACATTCGGAGGAGAAGAAGATCATTTATTAAATGATCAATTACACATCTATTGTGATGCTGATTGGGCTGCCGACCTCGACAGAAAATCAATCAGCGGTTATGTAATTACTATGGCAGGGGAGCCATTGCCTGGAGCTCGAAAAAGCAAAATACTGTTGCTCTTTCAACAGCTGAGGCAGAATATGTCTCCACCACTCATATTGCCAAACAAGTAATTTGGCATAGATCTTTATTTTCGGAGCTCGATTTACCAATCCCGACGACCTCCACTATTTTTTCGGACAATCAGGCAGCTATCTCAATTTCTCACCACCCGGAATTCCATGCGAGAACAAAGCATATCGACATATCTTATCATTTCTTACGAGATCTCGTGGAAACCGGAATTATCGACGTAGTCTACATCAAAACGGATGAAAACCTCGCGGATATATTTACCAAAGCACTAAATAAACCGGCACACGAGAATTTTACGTACGAACTCGGAGTGTTGCCTGACCAAGGGGGAGTGTTGGGATAATCAGGTGATCAGCCAACACGCGACGCGCTTAACGGCGCTTATTTATTCCTTCGCGTATTAATATTCTTACTCATCCGCCGTAGTACTTTCCAGTATTTAGAAATTAGTAGAATTATCTAGTGAACATGTACATAGGTATATAGACTGTCCAAAGGACAGTCGAGTATTTTACAATCTCATATCAAATTATTACGCTGCGCTCAATAGAATAGGTCTTGAATAACCCCGTTTTCTCTATCTGGCGGAAAGACGGATGTATTCCAAGGAGATATTCCAAAAATCAGAACTCGGAGTTTTGGATGAGACGACCACGAAGATATTTCTTGTAGAAGAAGACGTTCTATCACCGGAATTCCAAATGAGATCCAAAGGACGATATCTCTAATTCAGGACCGAATATTTCCAAGCCTTGTAAGGATGGGAGGTATGTCATGATAGGGTTCAATTCAGCATGGATCTCCAGCGAAAGATGCTGAACATGAGTGAATTCAATCGAGAGTTTTCTGACAAGTAATTCTGGTGAATGTTCTACACTGATAAGACTGATAAGACTGAATCTCCAAAGGAGAGAAATAATTTTTCGCCCTGGCATGAAGGTTTCGACTGCTGCCTGATCTCCAACGAGAACAGCAAGATCTGGGCAGTACGAATGGCTGATGGACACCGGTGCAGGCATACAGCCCCCAAATTCAAGACGCTTCATCTTGCTTTGAAAAGGAATTATAAGGGCGGGCGACTAAATCACAATTCGCGGTTGCAGCTGGCATGGTGGATATCGAGTTAGAGGTTGGTGGGCTTTCATAGTGACGCTTTGTGTCACGTTCAACAGCCTTGCTTTAGCCTCACCTTTACCAGC
This sequence comes from Gymnopilus junonius, assembly GCA_015501075.1. Lineage (NCBI taxonomy): Eukaryota > Fungi > Basidiomycota > Agaricomycetes > Agaricales > Galerinaceae > Gymnopilus > Gymnopilus junonius. The sequence continues at coordinate 175,996 of JADNYJ010000053.1, read as the reverse complement.
AGGCGATGGCCATTTGTGGCCGGTAATCCGGAACGCAAAAAATTGACCATACAATTTCTACTGTCACCAGCCCCCAGTCGTCACTTTCCGAACGGCTTCACGAATCACAGGATACTTGTTTCATTAATATTTCGTTCTATATCGTCGCTGCTCATAATAATTATCCATGATAGTCCTTCTTTGAGTAAGCAATGGGCCCAGGACCATGAGGTTGGTCGTATCCATTCCTCTCCTCGTGCCGCTTGATAGCCTCATTGCTTTGGAGGTACACAGAGTCGACAGAGCTTGGCGGTAGTCCATTTGCTTGCGCGTGCTCCAACATTCTTCTCAATTCCGGTTCAACTCGGGAGCGCTTAAAAGGAGCAGTTCGAGGGTGGTATCTAAACATAAGCAGCGGGAAGAACAATGGCTATAAGGAATACATCCCAGGATCAGCGGACCAGCGAGAAAGTACTCGCCGTTTCCTCTCTCTAGTTGGCTTATACTCTGGTACAGATTCCCTTCCCAGCGCTCTTAAATGACTTGTTCACATAAAGTCTGTATGCAATATTTTTAATTGAATATATTAACATGAATAACAGAACTCACGTAGTTTCCATCTGACCGATTGAGGTTGAAAGGATCCACCATATTGACGTGTGGATTTGTGATAATCCGAGCAAAATGGAGGTGATTAACACCATGAGTATGGGGCTATCAATCGTCTGTCAGTCTACATCTTATCCTATCGCCTTCCAAACCAATGAAATTGAACGAGTCACTAACTAAGAGCCCATGAAGAATAAATGTATCCCCTGCTTTCGCTTCGACCTAACTTTGCGGTGAGCATAAATTAGATGACAGGCCTGCGAATAAACATTACTTGAACGAACTTCTGGCAGTCCTTGATATGCGTATACAAAATCTTCTCAAATGGAGGATCCAGTCCATCGGGATGATCGTACAGATATTTCGCTATAGCCTCAATGCCGTCCTCAGCCAACCACGTTCCACCACCTCGAGGAGGAACATCAGTAAAGCAGTGGACAATAGTCAAAGCATTCCCGGACGAGTCGAGGAACTGTCGATACCAGTCATTATCGTGGTGCCTATTCAGTACGAATTCCAATATGTATTAGCAGGTCGCTTATTTTCCAACTCACCATCCGCGCAGCTCTTGAGGTGGGGGCGATTCATGCTACAATTTCAAAGTTGTGCGTTAGTCAAGAAACGGAACGAGACTTGGACAAATACTCGCCGTATCCCAATAATCAGACCCAAAATTGATAATAAATTGATCGCCGTGATATCGTTCCCTCACAGGATCGACTTTATCCTCCCCCGCCCACAATCTCGCACATAGCCTCCCAGGCACTTGGGGCGAACTCTTGGACAGGGATCTCCCTATGCCTAGGCATCTTGACGTACTCCTCTTCCCACGTCGCCTTGTCATGTTCGTCCCAGCCCAAACGTACCCAGACGTTCTTCGTCCATTCGTCGATAATGGGTTTTGAGATGGCGTTGGGAATCTTGATCCAACCGTGTTCGAGGAAGTGGTCGCGCTGAGCCTGGGTTAGAGGCATATTAAGAACGAAAAGGTTAGAAAGGTATCAAAGGTGGTCCCGGTATCTCTTGCTGGGAACTTCTTATGGATAGAAAGTTGAAGATGATGTGCTGGGTCATGGGCCTCGAAGTTGAGCTCGCTATCTGCGTCTTGTGACCGGGTTCTTTCAGTGGCCATTCTCATACGAAGCCGAAGCTGTTATTGGAATTAATTCTCCGAGATGTCGCCTTACTTACATCAATGAACTATACTTAACTATGCAATACTTTGCATACGAAGATATCCTTCTCCATCCTCCAAGCAAAAGCACTACCCGCCTGCAACGCCTCGGGACGACCTCACTCAAAATCAGCTTTGATCAAATCCGCCGCACGCTCAGCCAAAGCATACGTTGCAGCTTGAGTATGTCCAGCTGGTGCGAATGGCTGATTAAAAAAAAAGCAAAAAAAAACGTATCAGCTTCCTTGCTGCCAAACTTCAGTTGAAATGAAAAACGTACCAAAATAGAAGCATCCACCACCCTCACCCCGCTCACCTTCTTCAACTTCAAATCCGGATCGACCACGCCGTCCGCCGCACCGACCTTCGACATCGAACTCGTCCCGACAACATGATAAGCCGAGCGCGCATTGGCTCTCAGATACGCCTCAATCTCCTCGTCGGTCGCATTAACCCCAGGTTGAGACGGGTCCGCGGGTCCGAGGATATAATCACTGAACGCTTCCGCGGAGGCAAGTTTGAGGATGCTCCGTACACCAGCACGAAGGAGAGGGACATCGGTAGGTGAGAGGAGTAGGCCGGCGTCGACGATGGGTCTGCTGAAAGGGTCTGAGGAGGTGAGGTTGACGGAGCCGCGGGATATAGGTCCTGGGGTGTACATAATGGCAGATATGGACATGAAGTTGCCTGTCGCGGGTGGTGTCCCGAGGAGGAAATTCTAGGACGAAGGAGAATCAGGGATGAGCAAGGAGGTGAAATTGAATAGAAACTGACAGAGATGAATATTTCGAAATGAGGTGAGTTCTCTCCTGGTGATGGATCCGTCTCACTCTCAAAGATAGGGCTATCATCCGGTACTCTGATAAATCCAATATGCTGCGAAATTCCGTTGACAAACGGGCCTTGACGCGTCTTCTCCCATTCTTGTAATTCTTGAGCTTGGAGGGTCATATTTCGATTAAAGTCGTCATATGTTGAGGTCGAGTTAACAAGCCAGGCCATGACGATGATAGGATGGTCAGAAAGGTTCTGGCCCACGTCTGGTAGGTCGACAAGAGACTTGATGCCTACGGGCTTGAGCTTCTTGGCGTCACCTATACCGGAATTGGACAGGACTTGAGGAGTGTTGATTGAACCAGCGGAGACAATAACCTCTTTACTGGCAGTAGCGGTGATGAGGGGCCCTGGAAGTATATAAACTTTCCAGGTGTAAACTGACGAAATGATGAAACGTACCTCCACCATTAATCCGGTATTCGACCTTACGGAAAGCAGGGAAGCCGCGTTCAGTACCTGTTTGTAATATCCGAGAGACTTGCGCATTGACGAGGACATGTAGGTTGGGCCGCCTAAGGGCATTACGAAGATATCCAGACGCGGAACTGCTGCGAGTCCCAGAAGGTCCATCAATAACGTTCTGCGACCAACCTGTCAGATAGAAACTGGAATGAATAGAATGTCTCCAAGAAAAAAGGATCTCGTGTACCGAAACCAAGAGGGCTCCCAGAGTTATAATCTTCATTTGTCTCGAAATCTTCACCCAACTCCTCCGTCGCAGCAAGAACGCGCCCGTCAATGACAGTAGGGGCTCCAGCTAAACTGATGGAGTTGAATCCGTTGAAGCCATGCACGGCCGGATTGAAGTCGCCAGTAATGTTGTGGTGGTCTGAAGGAGGCGTGAATTTCTCGCTCTTCTTGAAGTAAGGCAGTATATTCTTCCAGGACCAGCCATTGTCGCCTGTTACTACGGCGTATCGGTTCCAGTCTGCCTCAGACCCACGGGTGTACACAAGACAGTCTATAAGGAGGCAATTGATGAGTATTGAGGCGAGTAAGGGGTGCTTGAAAATTGTACGCACTGACGGAGCTGGTGCCACCCAAGACATACCCTCGTGGATAGGAAAGTGTTGCACCATTCAAACCGGGCTGAGGAACAGTGGTGTAGTTCCAATCCCAAGGTGTATCCGGCGTTGTATGCGTACACAGGAAAGGTACTTCAATCTCCAGCACTCCGTCATCACTGATTGGGCAGAAGTGAACTTTAGCTCGCTAGGACACGTCATGACCGGAAACGGCTTACCTTGGCCCTGCTTCAAGTACCAAGACGTTGAAAGCGGGATTTTCTGTGAGTCGATTGGCAAGTACATTTCCGGCCGTACCACCTATTATAAGAGGGATGATCAGAGATAAAATTTGGATGAAAGTCTTTCAAATGAATCACCTCCAACGATGACGAAATCATAACTCGTTCGAGCATCCGCTGGGCTGCCCAGTATAACGGCTTGGGCCAGCCCGTGGAGTAAAAGGACAGCAAAAATCCTGGATACGACGTTATGCTGTATTAGCATACCAAGTTGCAAACGGAAAAGAGAAGGAAATGGAGAGAGAACTGACCATTCATGAGACCCGCGTAGGCTAAGTACACGCTCGAAGCCCCATTCTTAACCTAGGGATTTAGGTTTCTGCCACATTGCATTAGTCTTCTCTGAACGAAGCTCGTTCAGGTGACTCTTGGAATGGTCCAATGGCACTCGCTTGACTGTGGAGTCACAGAAGACGACGGAAACCACCGGTTTAGAATGACATTGTCAGTCACTGAGTCAGTGGTCAAATTTCCTTCCACGTGGGTAGCGGTCCGTATGCCATACAGCACGAGCATTGGATTTTAAGGGGAGGAGGAGTAAAGAAGCGGGAAATAGTGTGGACGTTCAAGACGAAGCACAGATCGTGCAAGTTCTTCTGATGGCTGATCAGCAAAGGGAGCTAATGAGAAATCATTGTCAAAGACGCATAGACCCAAAAACCCCCTGTCCCCCCGTAGAATATCATCCCTTCAACGGCAACCATCCAAGGAGGGTCGACAGACGCGTCTGCACAGAAAGTCGCAACAGACAAACGACGAACATCTCACGACAATGACGATGCTTCAAAGATCAACATAATAAAAGTTATATTCAGAGTCAAAGAACGATCATCACTTACAAGGTCGAGCCTGACCATGACGAGAACAACGTCTTGCCATCGTCTTCTTATCGATCCCCATTATCGACCACGTTGCAGCAGCCAAAAGTAGTAGAGGACGCGGGTCTTGTGTATGAAGAGCACGATACCATACATACCAGCTACTCAAGTAGACGATGTCGACGAACAGGAATGGCCACGTTCGCGTTGCCAACGCGAGCGCTGCTGGCAAGCGAAGGGTCCGTGCGGCGTGATTGGAATTCCACGTGATAGTCGCGTCCGCGTTTAAATTTGCGTTCAGTTTAGGGGCTACCTCAGCTACTTACTGTGAAAGCATGCTCAGCACAGGACGAACAAAGTAATTTCCGTCGGCGATCCACATAAACATCTTGAACAATACGATAATTTGTCTTAAATACAAGGGCCCGCAATCTCGTACCAAAACATCTGATGCACTACCACCTCCTCCATGATGTGCATCGACTACATGGGCGTTAAGATCGAAATCAGGTGGATTGCTTTACAATAAATTGTAGTCGAATACATGTGTGTTTTGAGTGACTATTGTAAAGTAACACAGAAACAGAAGAGTGCTTTTGGAAACTTGTAGCCAAGTCCCATCAGAATGATAGGACGAGGCACACAAGTCCAGCTCTGGACCCACGACAAGGGAGCACTTGCACCTGGAGAAAGAAACCCGTACTACTACAAGGTCTCTTTTGCAGTAGTTGAGCTCTGGTTTGGATGAAAGAAGAGAAAAAGAAAAAGGACAGAAAAAAGAAATGACACAGGCAAGCAAACCCAATTGTGTTAGGTTGTAATGTAATGCTGTTGAGAAGAAAGTCAGATAATGAAAGACATAACATTCAAAGGGAACTCACTTTAATTTAGTCCTTCCGACTGGCTTGGGTTTGGTAGGCCAGTTGAAACATTGATGTCCAATTACCAGCGATACATTCCAATCGAAGTCATCTTCAGGTTGCTGCACACCCTAAAGAGTTTTCTCCTCCATTCTCCTTCGGAGTTCAAATTTTTGATCAAGACCCAATAGACCTCGACATTGGCAGACTGAGTTATAGTCAAATATCGTGTTCTTTCCCTTCAAACGACTAGAAGATCAATTTTAATTAATGTGTCATCGAAGGCAATAGGATATTTGGCCAAAAAGGTCCTATCTTTGCTAACAGAACCAATGATTTGTTCTTGGTTAATATTTTGACCGCTACTATGCAGTTGGAAAAACGATAAGCTAATGTGACACCTCCCTAACTAAATAAGGCACTTAATGTCATAAATGAAAACATGGATAAGAATGAGGAACCAGAAGGAAAATGCGTCTGCGAAGGAGACCGACGAGCATCATTATACGCACACGCAAGTTACAACCATTCATACTCTCATTCGCTGAATTCTTTCAGCCCTCTTCCAAAAACTTTCTTGACCTCGCACATTACGCTCCCACTCCTCAACCCAGTGGTCATGAATCTCCGGGATCTGCACCACCCGCTTATCCAACATAACTCCAACATCCGGATGCCTCGGATGTCTCACTCCTTCCTCCTCTCTCTCCGCCGCCCTATCCAACACTTTCCGCCGATCCTCATAGAACACCACAAACAGTTTCAAGCCTGTACATCCCGACAATACGTCCTCCACGAAGTTCGGATTGGAATAATCAACAGAGAGATGTGTGAGCTTCGGTAACAAGGCAAGTTCGGCCCAAGCCGCCCACTCGCAGATATCTTCCTCCATGCATAGAATCCCGAAATGCGTGAGATTAACGAAAGCGGCATGGTCAAAGACAAATGAGACGCCTTTCGTTTTCATGAGTTGGTAAGGGCTAGCGGAGATGCGTGTAAGCTTGGTGAGAGACTGGATGATTGGGAGGAGGGGTCGTTGACTTTCAATAATAAGCGGCAGACTCCATAGGGCTAGGCTTTCGACGTTTGGAGCGTGTTGGAGAATTTCAGCAGATTTATCAAGTCTGGAGGACTCGATGAGGACATGGCGTGCGTGCGGCGTCGCCTTGTCAAATAGAGGAGCCCTGGTTGCCTTCCACTGGTCTCTCCCTTTGTATATAGGGGGATAGTTCTCAAAGGAACGCGAGAACACGATGCTGTGGTATAGGAAGGGCTCAATCCTACAGAATTAACGTCAAGAATGCTTTCAGCGCCTAGAAGTGGGGCTGGAGAACGAAGGTCACATACCATTCTTTAACTTTTCGTGCAACCAACATGAGGCAGAGTGCGTATTTTGGAGAAAAGGACGCGGTTATTTCAAAAATTTTGCATTGCAATTCTGGAGGAAGAGTCGGAAGAACCGGATGCAAGGTGTAAAATGGAAGCGACATTCCGAAAAGACGCGTCGTCTTTACTTTTCCACTGCGCTTCATCTGCGTTAGATAGAACCAAAGGATCTCGGAATAACCTAAAAGAACACGTTTTAATGATAAATAGAGATAATAGATTTGATTTAAATGCAATACTATGAGCAATATGGGAGGGATTTTTGTTGTGAACACTTTTCTCGACACGACGATGGAGTGGAGGAGGCCAGGCAGCCTCAAGGCAGACTCGTGGCTCTGTGCAATCATCATCATCATCGGCATTGCCACATTTCAACTCCGCTCGGATGGAAGGACGAAATGATCCACGGCCCCTAAATCACAACCGGACTTCTTCATCGACGTCTTTCGAAGTACAATCTTTAAGTCACTTGAACGGCATGTCATGTCCTGAAGACCAGTACATCCAAGAACGAAAAATCGCCTTTTGTCCGACCCTAGCAGAGCTCGACATCAGTCAACTCATAGTCGAATGTCCAAGGTGCAACAGGTACTTCGCTGCATGCTGTCAACACGGCTCTCGAGGCGGGGATCTGTATCGACCAGAACAGCGGACCTGCCATCATGCCGAACTCGTATTCATCGATAGTGCTTGTTTGGACAATAGCTATGCTAACGCCAAGGCGGGTATGGGGATTAGCAGTGGAGGCGATGGTGGCGAATATGACTATTCTCGGAGCATACCTGTAGATGACTCGGTCGATTTTGATGCCCCTCGTATAAATCAACGCGCTGAGCTTCTTGCTGCTATCGAAGGTCTGGACAGATTGGACAAGGCTTACAAAATTGATGTCGCCCTTGGTCATGAAGAAGACTCCGAAACTTTTGCTGCACGCCATAGGCACATCTATATAATCGCGCCACCTATATCGTCGTCACCGACTCATAGTATGTCGTAAAAGGCATCACAGAGTAGTTTTCTTCTTGGCGGGTAAGTCGGGCTCATTCATCCGTCTGTCGTGGCATCTGATGGAAGGAGCCATTATAGAAGTGTGGTTGGCGTACGTCAGATGGTAAACGGCCGACCAACCTCGACCTATTTCTGAACCTCTATGATTTTGTTACGAAATTGGAGAATGACCACGTCATGGTTGGGTTTTGACACGTCCCAAGGAAATACAATCATAAGGCTGATTCCCTGGCTAAGCAAGCAGCTAGCGTCTAACGAGTCTCATACTTAATTGTCGGTGTTATTTATCACTCTTTTCCTAACCTAATTGTTTTCGGTCACCTTAGGCTACATATACTGTACTCTCCCTTTCCTTGCGCTACCTCTCGACGTTATGCTGCTCGTTGTTGTCGGAAACCTGCGGAGTGCATTATAATTTCGTGGGATTATTAACGCGGCAATTGCCATTATAAGGGCCTTGCAATCTGGGTGGCACGGTTATATGCGGCGATGCGGCCTTACAAATATAGACGGGATAAGATAATTCCCATAGGGAGTTGTAATGCTGTCATCTCATCAGTGAATTAATGACACGCCGCGACGTTATCGATCTTCGAAAGATGAGTGGTTTGGAACAATGTTCTCAACTTCCCCACCTGCCTTCTCAGCCCTCTTCGACTCATTCCACCATCTACGATGCCGAAAGCTAAAGAAGCGAAGGAAAAGAAAAGCACCCGACTCTCAGCAAAAAAGAGGAAATGCCGACATTGTGAAAACTCGTTCTCAACTCGAGTCATCGAGGAACATGAAAACTCCTGCTCATCTAAGCAAGAGATCTCTCAAGGTTTTGAGGAGCTGGCGCAAACATTCAGTATGCTCCCATTTTGTGACTGGCATCCCTTGTAGTTTGACGGATTATTTGATCAGAATATCCAGATGCACAGCCTAGTTTGTCGACCGGGTTCGTTGATGAGAGCAACTTTGCAGAGGGTCTATTAGGTGGGTTAACATTAGTTTTCAACCACAAAATCTTCTTCGTTCTGAATCTGTCGGTCCATTTCAATGATATCAGGGTCTTCCAGAAGGCGTCTCCGACGTCGGCGGTCAGTATTATTGTCCCAAGAGCCTGAGGCTACAATGATGCCATCAGATGCAGGTAAGTTTGACATCGTTTAATATGTTTGAGCCTCAATGATGTTTTCTTATCTTTTATTATCCTATAGGATCAATGGACCTGGATCCAGGTGCATATCCACCTGACGCCGATGCCCCACAGCCCAACTGGATGCCACAGATTGATGACATCAAAGTTGAATATCATCCCAAATCGCACCGCCCAACAAAATTTTACCACCTTGATGACTATGCGGCGCAGGAAGGCCGCCCTGCTGAAGAACCAGTCACTGATCAAGAACCTTGGAAACCCTTTCGTACCCGTCTGGATTTTGAGATTGCGGAACTCATGTTAGACTCACATTTGAATGTGGGGCAATCATCAGTTCTTCTCTCTCTCATTCGAAAAGCCATTGCGCAGCCGGCTGATTTTACACTTTCCAGTACAGATGAATTGGAAAAGTTTTGGACTGCTGCACGTGAAACCCGGGGCACTGGTGTAGTATTGCATCTATTATTTGAATTTTCGTAGTTCATATTCTAGAATTGAACAAGTTTGAGCATAAATGGTCAAAGTCGACTATAAGGCAGAGGAGATTGAGTTCCAGGTCTCAACACGTCCGATATGGAGCTGGATAGAGGACATCGTAGATAATGGTAATATTGTCCCTCTATTTAAATGGGATGCAGAGCATCGCTACAGGTACAATGGCTCAAAATGGGAGAGGTTTATTAACGAGCCCTGCACAGCAGATGACTGGTGGAATATTCAAGTAAGTTCTCGATAAACTGAACAGATACCCAACATGAGTTGTCTTTGGCAGTCAGCTCTCCCAGATAATGCCTCCCCAGTCTCATAATTATTTATGCAGATAAAAGTCGCTTATCATCATTTGGGACTGCAAAGGGATATCCTGTCTTCGCGCAGTGCACAAACCTTCCAGCTGACATTCGCAATGGCAAGGGGACCGGGGGTGGGCGCCTTGTCGGATGGCTACCCATAGTAAGTTTCAGACAGTCTACTTAGTTTCTTTGGCATCTGAGAGTACAAATTTTGCACCAGGTAACAGAAGATGCTGGTGAGACTAGAAAGAAAGGCTATGTAAATTTCAAGCACATTGTGTGGCACAAGTCGCTATATGAAATTTTGGACTCCATTTGGTTGCACGGCAAAACAGGGTTTTTAAAAACTTGTGGGGACAATATAGCGAGGTGGCTCTGGCCTATCATATTAATATTATCTGCAGACTACGAAGAGCAGTAAGCTGATTTGTTATAATTATATGTACTGCTCAAACTGATTGAAATGTTCTTTGCTTACTAGGTGCATAATGACATTGATTCATGGTCTTGGGAGCAATGGGCCATGTCCGGTTTGCCTTGTTCCTCCAGATGAGCTTGCAGACCTGTCTAAGACATTCAACCTACGGACAAAAGAAAATATGATGAAAATATACAAACAAGCACAAGAACTTAATGCAACAGATAAGGAAGAACTGCTCAAAATATATGGTCTTCGAGATGTTGAGGTACATCTGAATAATATACATTGACCTACCATTAGTGCTAAATTTTGCTTAGAATGTTTTTTGGGACTTTAAATATTGTGATCCTTATCAAGCAACATCTTGGGATGGGCTTCATGCACATGATAGCAGCCTTTTCGGGGCTCACATCCTGCCAGAGTTGAAGTGCTTGGTTGATGTCCTGGGAAAGGAATATGCGAAGTTACTAGACACTCAGTAATTTTACCCCTCCTTTGCCTATCATCCAGTTAATGATGTGAATGTCAAAGGGTTGATAAAACACCACGATGGAGTGGCCTCAATCATTTCCGTGAGGTGATGAAAATGGACTTCACAGATGGAGGAAAGTTTAGTGATATTGCAAAGGTGAGTTACTCCCTTGCAATCACTTGGGCTATATATCATCAGGTCTCTGACCAAACTTTACTACAGCTTGTCTTATTTGCTGCCTATAATATTCTAACAAAGGATGAGTCTCTGAGGGCTATGCCATCCTCCAACTTCTCCACAGTTATCTGGAGCTCCACATGTACACCTCACTTTCACTTCACTCTGAGTCTACCATTGAAGCTGGTGAGAAAGCTCTTCTTGCATTTGAAATTGCTCGTCAGGTAACTTCACTTCATATTAATTTGGACCTGTGATAATTGAATGATGCTTCTAGGAATATTCCAGGGTTTCACCAACGAAAAACTGGCACTTTATCAAGGCCCATAGTCATAAGCATGTCTTCAATGACATTATGCGCAAGGGAGTTACTCGGAATTTCAGCACAAAACCTAATGAGAAGGCACATTCCCCACTTAAGGACTTTTATCAGCTTATGACAAACTTCAAAAATTTCGGAGTTCAGGTGTGCTTCTTATTTCTAATATACTGATTTATCCATGATAGTATTAATTACTGGAGACAGATCCTAAAGCTGAATGAAAAGGATGTTATATCAACAATGATTCGGGAGCAGATTACCATTTTAGATGAGCTTGCACATCGAAAGCTGGAAGAAGAGGTGAACAACAGCACAAGAAAGCATCACTTGATTGGAACAGAACACGTTTCTCTCAGTTCTGCTTTGGCACCATGCACGGTTGAGTTCATCGAGACAAAGTTAGGACCAGGAGACAATGCCTTTAAAGATTTCTGAAAGCAACTCGGAAAAGGGCTCACATCAATATTCTGCACCCGAATTGATGTGGGTTTATACGATGAGGTGAACATTTTTTATCCTTGATTCTAGATAGGTAATCATTTTGACTTTGCAGGTCTCTCTGTATCAAGCCCTTCATGTCAGCTATGAGTCCATGGTTTCCTGGGGCATCACTACTGATATAGTGCATGCACATCCAAATTTCTACAACAGCCCTCGCTATGACTGTGTTTTAGTTGATGCAGGGCAAGGAAAACATTTCTTCGCCCGCCTACTTTATATATTTGGCATATTTGTGGAGAGCGAAGTCCAGTACTTGGCTCTGATTCTCCCATTTGATGTGCCAATACCTCGGATAGAGCAGCCGCGGGTGATCAAGATCTACAATTTACTCGAGTATGAGGACGACCCCGATCCAAGGCAACTTTTATTCATATTGAATCTATTGTCCACGGAGCTCTTTTAATACCCGCACATGACAGCCAAGAGTACAGTGACGAGTTTCTGGTCTTTGACCAGTTGGATGAGGATTTTTGGATGAGGATGAAATCCCTTCAGTTGGCTGTATCATTGAATTTGTAGGATTATCAAGGATACCTCTATAAATCAATTTTTTATCTTGAGCTAGGCCAATGTAGGAGGTTCTCTCCTACCCCACAGTCATTTGCAATCAGTAGTCGGTCTGAGCATGTAAATGAATTCAAGAACTAATTTACATAATAATATTAAAAACATTGCTTAATGAAGACAACCAAGGGTATATACCCATTACCCCATACAAAGAAAACATGTGAATAGCCGCCATCTCGCCTTTGCGGGGGAGGCGGCGAAATGAACGATATTGGCATGTCTGGATAAATAGACGTGCCATAGGGCATACGAGCCACTAGCACAACTCGCCTTACCCTTCCCGCTCGTGAAAAAGCACTATGCAGCGGTTTGACCTCTGCATGAGCCAAAAAGCCGCCAACCCACGAGGGAGGCGGCGTAGAGACGAAAATAGGGATGTCTGGTTGAGCAGACATCCCAGAGGGCGAACCTACTGCTGCTGCGGTACGTTCAGGCCCTCTCACCCTCAAAAGAAGCACCCTGCTGGAGTTGAAACCCTCACACGGGGCGAAAAGCATCCATCTCGCATTTGCAAGCAAGGGAGGGGAGCACGGTCAGTGGCGGGGGGCGAGAAATAGCAGCGGTGGGGGGCGGTGGTCGAGACGGACCTGTGGGAAGTAATAGGTACATAGTTAGTAACAAAAAAAAGAAGAAAAAAAAAACAAAAGCACAAGCTCATGATATGATCATGAGCCCATGCTATTACTCACCTGAGGGAGGAAGAAACAGACGAAATCGGCACGTCTGGTTGATCAGACGTGCCAGTGTGCCAAACCATGGCCACCGCGACGTGTTGAAGCACGCCGATCCATGAAGGAACCGCCCAATAGGAGTTAGACTCCAGGTTAGGCAGAAAACCTCCGTCTCACATTTGCAAGTGAGGGAAGGGGAGAAAAGGCGGTGGCGGTGGATGGCAGTGATGACGAGCTTGGGGAAGACGATTAGCATGGAAGAAAGAACAAAAAAAGAGGAGAACGAGCTCACGATATCATCGCGAGCTTGTTCTGCACTCACCTTGCCGGTCCTCCCACTTCACAGGTCCCCCCTGGCCTATGTAGTTCCTATCCAGCAAAGGAAGGCTGGCCCACATCCCTCAGAAGAGGGGAGGGGCTCGCAGCCGCGATTCCAGGTCGACGAGAGGGTGACAAGAGGAAAGTGGAACAGGTCGAGGCGTGGAGATCATCTTTCCGAAGTGCTGAAAGTGGTTTGTCACGTGATTGTGATTGATCAATGATCAACGATGCTCGAGAACTTGAGTTGGAGGTTATGGCATCTTAGAACCCCAAATCTCACTATCTACAAATGTTCCCTGACCATGCTCTAACACTCCTTGCTTGGGCTTCCTCTGACAAAAGGAAATACTCTGTCAATCAACCTGGTACTGTCATCTGATCCTGTCTTCCACTTTGCATCCCGAGATTGCAAGCAATCATTACCCCACTCTGGGACCATTAGGATCTTCTGGTCTGAGGTGTGTGAAATATCTAAGCCTCTTTCTGTCGTACCATATGGCTCATTGCTGAACTGAAGTCACTGTCTAGCATCGTCAACACCCTGGTTTGCTATTGCAATTGTTCTCACTGACCGGAAAATTCCACTCTCCATGTTCATTTAAAACTAGCACACTTACATTTCTGCAGCAACCTTATGAACTCCCTTGAATTTATGTTCAACAATATGTGAGATGATGAAGGGACTCAGTACTCCCTTCAACCCATGTTCTGGAGCTAAAGTACTATATGATACAAAAAATTAGATTTCAGGTATGCATTGTGACATCCTTCTGTCATTCTTTACACTTATCTTTCACTTATCCCTCAGCTCTTTAGACGTAGAGCCCAAAATGTGTCTTTGCAACTGACAACTACAATGGTGAATCATCTGCAGTGGGTTTATCACTACCACATCTTTACGTCCTGCACTCTTTATTGTTGTTCCAAATATGGAAAGCCAATCTGTCGGTGAGCTGTTCTCTGAATGAAGACCAACCAGTACTGATCAATATGTACTACAGGACCCTTGCCGCTGGTGCCAACAAATCATTCCATGTATAAAAAGCAGGTATCTTTAGTTCTTACATCCCAAGCACCTTGACTTAGTGTACTTTTCTTCTTCAAACATGCCAGCTGCGTCTACTACTGCCTCGGTGACTACTACCACTACAAATGTCACATCTGCTGAAGCCAGAAACATTCCCAACCAGCCAGTGGGCCAGCTTTCTGAAGCTGATCTTGAGGCCATAGTATTGGAAATGCTGATTGGAGCTGCGCAGAAGGGCGAGCTCAGTCCGAATGACATTCTAGCAGTACGTCCTCATTTAACTGAGTCTTGTCATATCTTTTTAGTATTTACTGACTATAATTTTCAGGCATTACTATGTGCTCAGCATATCATCACGACCTTGCATAAGGAAAAGCAGGATATCTTGCGTAAACATCAAGGACTACAACTTGCTCAGGCCAAGAAAAAGAAGGGGAGTTCCGAACTTGATGAGTTTATTCGTCACCTTGCTACCATCTTCCAGTTACTCTGGTTGCCCTTCATCAATGAAAATCACTTTAAAAATATAGAAAACCCTGATCTCCTTCCTGATGATCCCTCCCGGTATCATCCTGAGAATATCACGAAGGGTTTCTTTGCAGAACTCTTTGCCTTACTGGGTCGCTCAGAGCAAGTGGAGAAGCTCGAACCACTCCTGAAGGATCCTGCTTTTGTCTCGAAGGTAAATTATCATTTTATCAAGTTACTTTCTTACTAATTTAATCTGTATTCTCAAGTTTGTATTGCAACTTTGGTCTGCCCATGGATCTGCAATCCTGCGCCTCCGCAGTGTATTCTATGACCTCTTTGGGCTTGATAAGTCTCTTCTGGGATCATCTGCAAATGCAGGTGAAGCTCGTCAGGACAATGAAACATTATGGAAACACTATCTTGGACTTTCCGATCCAGAGGAACTTGACAACCTGAAGGAGAAGCTCGGACAGACACCTCCAATCTTGTTTCAGAACCAGTTATCAAGTGAGCCCAGTGGACTTTTTCTTAACAATGTTCTTTTCGAGGTAGAGTTACTTCATGCTCTGAAGAGCTCACAATTCTGTTTGGTTGATGAGAACTTATTCAGATTGCACATGTTGTGATATATGGTCCGACATCCCTCAATAAATCCAAGACAGCAAAGATTCGAGGGAATAGTGCATTTAGCACTAAAAAATTGGGCTCAATGGTCTCTATTATGCCGGGCTTAATTGCTTGGTGTGCTATAGTGGTATGTATATTTTCTGAGACTATATAGTAAATCCGCACAGATCTAATTTTTTTCCTACAGGCACTTTATTTACTCTCCGGAGACGGTGACTTCACAACCACTGGCCAGGGTAACATCTCTAAAATTAACTATGCCAAACGCCTCGAGTCATACAAAAAGTTGATTATCCAAGCACACAACACTGAGTGGTACAAGGCACTGATCTCGACTTGGCAAAAGGAAATCTTCCTGAGTGGCATCTCTGGTGCCACTTCAGATTCTGGTGATGAAGACGATGCTGCTGACGGTCCTGCAGAAAATGAAGAACAGGTAGACTCTGAGGATGAACTCACAGGAATGCTCAACCGCATACAACTGGCCAAAGCAGATGCCGCCAGCAAAAATTCATCTGATGCATATGCCACAGGTGATGTCCAAAATTTATCTGGTCAGGGAGCCAGTACTAAAATTTCACCAGCCCTAGAGTCATCTGCTGTTAGTAACAATGGTAAGACTGCAGACCGGAATCCTTCTGAGGAGACAGATGAGGAAGAAGGACTTGAAGACATTGATGGCCCTCTGTCCACTGCCACAATCCAGGGTAACTCTGCCACAAGTGAAATCCTGCCTCAACCTGCAAATCCCCTCCCATCCCGAACAACTCCCTTACAGCACACGTATGCCTTTATTGGTGAAGAGTCCACACCAGCCCCTGCTGATGTGTCCCATTCAACATCTGGGAACCAGGATACAGCTGCATTTACAGTGGCTGAGCCTCCGCCTCCACCTCACCCACGCCCATGCCCACATCGGATTTCTCAATCTTCCTCATTGGATACCATGCCACCTGCAGTTGCAGAAGTACCAGCACCTCCACCTCGCCCATGCCCACGCCCACATCCGATTTCTCAATCTTCCTCATTGGATACCATACCACCTGCAGTTGCAGAGATACCAGCTCCTCCATCTCGCCCTCACCCACACCCACACCCATGTCCAATTTCTCAATCTTCCTCATTGGATGCCATGCTGCCTGCAGTTGCAGAGGTACCAGGGCCAGCAGCTCCAGATGATCCTACTGCATTGAATGTACGCAAAAAGTCCAGGAGGGGTCCAGCAAAAGCACCTGAACAAGTTGCGCCGGAACTACCTCAGGTAGCTACAACTGCTCAGCAGACCCTGCGCTCACGTTCTGTTGCAGCAGGCTCCAAACCGCCTAGCTCCCGTGGTGCTTAGACAAGTTCAGTGTGGTGTTGCATTGCTTAAGTCAAAGTACTTAGACATATAGACAAATTGTTGATCGATTATTACTACCAAAGACATAACTATGGGCTTGTTATTCTCTCTTTGCTTTCATCTTAAGTGTCTGCATGCCCTGTAGTGCATGGTGTTCTGATCGGCCCTCATTTTGATGTGCAAAGGTGAGGAGACTCTATCGCTACCAAATTAGCTATGCACATAATTCTCTGCCCTTATATTGATCTCAGGCTAGTGTAATTTATAAAACCCTTTGGCTCAATGGTAAGTTTTGATAATTAGTAGGTAGTCTTTTAGACAAGGTATGTAGTCTCGCGTTCGATTCTGGTGTAAAGTAATTAATTGTAATGACCTAAGCACGTGATAGTAGCTTTCCTTACGATCTAACTGTGTCGCCTAGTAGTTAGTAAGTTAGTAATTGGTAGTGGATTAGTAACTTATCTTTTCTATACAAAAACTACCTACATTGTAATGCACCTTATAACGTCACTAGTTACATCATGATCAAGTACTGTAACATTGTAATTAAGTAGTAAGTCATTGTAATGTACCGTCAAAATTATAAACTCTAGGTCTCATTATGAAAGCATTACAATTGAGATGCCGGATATCGGCATTATAAGGCACTTTCCGACTTTCCGACATCGGCACCGGCGCAATTCGGCAAACTAATTCCCAATTCCTCCTCACTTTACGTACGACGGGGGAACGGCTGTTACTCTGCCTTCTCCAAATCGCCTTCTCCAGTACATATCAAACTGTCTCTGAATTTCTCATATCCCCTCTTCTGTGTCATCCCGTTTAGGCCTGCTGGGTTCCAGGGGCGAGTGCGATCCAAGTTTAGCTACAGCTCGTCCTCATCCTCACCTTCTTTTCCTATATTCGTCTCACCCCGGCATATGTCGCGAGTTTTGATAATATCAACGTTCGCTCTGTAGGAGTGGCGTCGAGTACTCTCATTCCTGATGTGCTTCTCCATTCAACTGACGAAATATCTCAGGTCTTACTGGGCGCCTTGATATTCGTCGCCATTAAAACATTAGGTTCCTTTAATGGCGGATTTATTGTGTAAGCCTGAGCTTATTACTGTATTGTCCTTTCGCTCATCGTGACCTTTTGCTAAGAATATCATGTTTTCCTTCGGCGTGCGTCTGGATCAACTCTCAAAGGCTTCATCTGAATCTGATCGGCATTCAGAAGCAGAACTCACGATCCCTTACATTCTGAAAAACCCTCACCCCGCCCGATATATCGACCGTTCTTCCCGCCAAACCCCATCCAGAAGACAGCGGGGCCGTTCCCAAGTGAGATATTCCAGCTTTGCCGTTACACCATACTCTACTATCCGTACGTGTAGGAGAATTCGAATCCTAACACATCTGATTAACAGGCATTGCAGTATCAGTATCAGGATCAGGATCCTGTGATGGAGGAACAGAAATAATACCCTTGGTTTAAGCTTTAAATCCGTCATGACGGAAAGGCTGGTCCTTTTGCCAGTTGCCCTTGTCATCCTCGCTTATCAACCATGTCCTCGCTGTTCATCCTCCGGATAATGTCAGGACGTAAGTGCTTATTCATTTCACCTCACCAAAGTCGAACTGACACTAACTTGCGCTCCTTTTATTCCCTGTTCGCACTCGTAGTGTGGGACCTTTAGTAAGTGATCGATAAAGTTTGGATTGTAACCAACTAGGAACGCAACTCCAGGTGGTCAGTTACCTCCTACACTGGGGACTATTCGGGACACTCACAACGCAAGCCTGTACATCCCTCTCTATCCTCCTTCCGTATTTCCCTCTCTTTAACCCTCTAACACCCTAACCTCCCTCCTTTCCCCTTTCCTCCGACAGATCTCTTCTCTATCGAATTCCCATATGACTCCCGTGGCCTCAAAGCCCTCGTGTACACCACTTACCTAGCACAAGTGGCTCAGACCTTCCTCATCACCGAATCCGATTTCCGCGCTTTTGGACTGGGGTATGGACAAGTTGATGCGGTGGAAAATGAGGAGACGATGTGGTTCTCAGGGTTTGTGTTGAGTTCGTTAAGTACGTCTTTCCTTTTACTTTATTTTCTCTATTCTTTCGTTCAAATTCTTTCCTTCCAATATCCTTGATATCCTTGATATCCTCGACTTCCTTCGAATTCCGCTTACTTCCTTATATTCCTTTATCTCCCTATGATCTCGTCAATTCCTTTCAACCATCCTTTTCCGCAGTCGTCCTGACTGAAACTAACTCATTCCTCTGACCCACAGTTGCCTGCGTCATCCAGCTCTTCTACGCCAATCGTATCCGCACCGCAGGCCAGGGCTCGCAAATCCTGCCTTACTGCATCGCAATCGTGTGTTACCCTTATACAATTGTAGCTACACCAAGATGTAACCTCTCACAGCTCGCCCTGACCCAACTAGGAGGAGGGATAGCCACTGGCGTCATCGCACATCAAGCTCATTTACTCACCAATCTCTTTGGGAAGAAGTTTTATACCGCGACTGGGGTACGTCCGTCCATTCCATTCTTATACTATTCGGAACCACCCTGACTCGTAGACTCCCCTTGAATTGCTCGTCATTCAACTGCTCTTTTCTTTCTTTTCGGGTAGATATAGAATGGAGCATCGCTTGTATGCGATATACTCATCGCAGGGTTTATGATCATCTCATATGTACGTTCATTTGCCCATTTCATTTCACCACCTATTTCTTATTGATAACACTTTCCAGCTATCCCGTACCACCACTCAATGGAACAGCACCCGCAAGGTCATCAAGAACCTCATCCAAACGACCACCGAAACCGGAACTTTGATGGGTCAGTGTACATCCTTTGGACAATTCCGTAAACTCATCGGATTCATTATGGTTCTTTCCTTTCAGTAACCATTACCATCATCAACCTCACATTATCCCTCCTCACCACCACCACCACCTCCTCCCCCTCCCCCTCCCCATGACCAACAGTAGCCTACCTCCAAACCAGCTCCGGCATCCTCGCAAAAGTATACTCCATCACAATGATGGCCTTGCTCAACTCCCTCGTGCCCCTCCTCGGTCCATCCGGAAATGGGAAAGGAGGAAAGCAAGATGAGTTTGGGATGATTTCATCTGATATTCAGATTCCAAGACGGAAGGGTAGTGGGATTACCACTACTACTACCGCCACCACCACTGCTACTGCTACAGATGTGATGGATAGCAAAAGAGGAATAATAGGAGGAGTGGCGTCGGGGCAGGGATCAGATGGGTTTACAGTTACGGCTGTTGATGGGCCGAGTGGGATGCGGGTGGGATGAAGAAGGTTAGTGCGTTCTCTTCTCTCTCGGTGTATGACGGCCATTGACATTTTTTTTTCATTCGACTACTTAGAATAAGATACAGAATGTGTAGTGATAGAATCACATCAATCGCAATCTCAAACAGTCATAGGGGTACAGTAGGAATGTGTGTACTATGTCCTATTTATTTCTGCATTTAAGTATCAGGACGTTGGTCGGAGCGACTGATCATTTATAAAAATCAATGAGTATATGTTCACCAAGCTATGTACGTACAACAATATCTACAGCTACTGTACAGTACGAAAAGAACGTGAGGGTTATTAAGTACGTTGCGGTAAACCTACAAATGATAAAGTAAAAAGGGAAGAAAGAACGTCGGGTCTACAGTATGTACGCTACAATGATATTCAAGTTGGCTACAATGGTGAAATTGGGGATGAGTGAGTAAGTGATTACTAGGGAATAAGAAAGGAGTGTAGGTCGGTTTTGGATTCGAAAAGAGAGATTAGTGATCGAGTTGGTTGTAACATAACATGGAGGAAGTCATGAAGCATCATGGTGCGCCGTGGGGTGAAAGCAAAGCCAATCTACCTAATAAACTGCAATGAATCGTGAAAGTAACTTACCAAGTGACAGAATATGCTGCTCACGGTAAGCCAAAAGTGAAAGGACGAAGAACGCCAGCACTGTCAGAAACACCCCACCTCATTCCGGAAGAACGGAGCCATCCACATCCACTCCCCATCCCTGGAACGCAAAGATGTCCAAATCCTGTGGGACGAGGTTATCAGGATGCTGGTAGAGCGGTATTGACATCAGCCTGCGTGAGGTAGACGATGCCAGGACATTATGGTTATCGGACAGTGCCGAAATGAGTTCGGAAGTGTGGGGCACACGGATCGGAATTCCAGGAGTGATATCGACACCTTCATCTGCAAAGGGGGGATGAATAGCAGAGTACGGATCCCAGGAACGTGTACGTGGTTCGGGATCTGTGTTTATGTATGGCTCGAACCGATACCCTCCGTCTGGTAGCTCAAGTTCAAGAGGAGTAGCAGTGGCGGCTGTATCGTCGTCATCGTCATCGTCATCTTCATTGGACAGAAGGTTGACGTCGACAGGGTCTAGCGGAATTCGCTCGTCCTCTTCATCAGCATTCTCTTCATCCTCTTCCTCTTCAGGAGCAAGGTCCATCTCCATCTGTACACTGCCTGCAACTGCACCATGGTCAAACCCCTCCAGCACTTGAGCAAGCAATTGTCTACTACCAGAAGACAGGGAAGAATGTCGCAGGATGTCCTGAAAAGAGCGTGGCAGAGCGCGGGGGGGAGGCCGTGGTACCTGGCCATCTAGAGACATGGCAGAATCCGCGCCGAAGAGAAGAACGTTGAAGAATGCGAATGCGAATGAGTAAATAACCGAAAGAGGGAGTAGATACGCGTCGAGCGTTGAAGAGAGGTAAGCGTGAAGTGAGAAACCGCACTGCAGTAGATTAGATAGATTAACGGCGCACGCAAATGCAGGGGGGAGCGAGGGTAATTGGTAGGGGGGATTACGGACCTTAAAGTACATCTTATAAGACTCATAGATAGCCTAGCCTATCTGCCTCGAATAGCCCACCACGCATTCCGCGTACATGCCACCAGTTGCCGCAGTCTCATTTTCATTTGCATTCGCATCTCCTCATCAGATCAGATAAGAACCTGACGGACGGTTCATCTATCCGAAACAGGTATGTTTTCTAGAATGAGATGGAATAAAAGTGCGTAAAAAACGCACGATTTGTCATTCGAAATCGTCTGCGCAGAGCCCCAGTCTGCCTCGTGTAGACGAATTCAAACCGAATTCAGAGGAAAGGAGATCTTTTCTGGCGAACAATGGAATATTTCTTGACGTCTCTGGTGCCTGTAAATTTAAAAAGAGATGGGATTCGACATATGACTTGTTCAGTGGCTTGCTCTGCTGGGCTAAGCGGAGGTGGCAATGTATCTAATCCGTTATTCGCCTCGCAAAATTCCTATATCGATGCCATTTCATTGGCCAGCAGTCACGTTTCATTCGCCTAAGACAAAGTCGTGGTAAGTACGATGCGAAGTTTTCACGGGAAGAGATAACAAACAGTCAGTCGTATTCTTTGAACAGAAGACTATAATCAAAGGAAGTGAAAGATGGAATGAAATCACTTTTTTTTTTCAGACACACTCAAGACACACCTAATAGTATCAGAGCGCTTAGCGTACCAAGTTCGACGGGAAAACAAGTTTATTAAGACTGGAGGAACGTAAACTACCAAAGCGACCCGTTAATTTCCTGGATGATAATATTTGGCAATCCCGACGTTGATTCGACGTACCTTCTGCTGTCTAATCCCCTCGTCATGTCGCGGATTAGCTATCCTTAAAGACCTAATCGAAATTTGGAGATGTTGATTGAACTTTAGTCCAATAAATGGATGTCATCCCTATTTGCACACGACCTGCTTATTTCCTATGGAGGATATGTACCATTAATGATCAGAGATATGATGGGAAGGACAGACTGTAGTTCCAAGATTGGCAATGGTGCGATCTATTAATGCGTTTATCTTCTGACATAAGGAAACGTCGGAAGACTTTGAGGCTGACAGAAGTAGTAAAAATGGGCAGATATCAGTGAAAAGTAATGTGATCCAGGAAGAAGTGCACAAGAGAGATGGAGGGACGTCTACTTCACAAGAGAAAGAGAATCTCGGTCCAGGTCCGGATGTCCAAGCAACACTTTTCCCACACGTGAGATGCCGGAACTGCCGAGACTGGAAATCGCGATGCTTTGCCCTGACAAGCTTTGCTTTACTCCCGCCCACCCATATTCATCCAAGAGGCGGCGCGTTGCCCTCTAAAGAGGCAGCGCGTTGCCTTCTAAAACACTACTCCTTCTGTCTTTTCAGTACCTTCGACATCCGTTGCTACACCAATCCCGCTATCATAAAATTTCAACAGACGTCGCGTTCTTAACTCGCATTCAGTGCGGGAGGGGGACGTATGTATCTGTGGTTGTAGATTCAGACATTATAGTACATATTTCAGCTCATTTTTTGATAGATTCTGACGCTGAACCACCAAACTTGAGCCAATAGGTCTCTCATATATGTAGTCCCCAGTCAGCAGAAGTTGGTTGGGAAGTTACTAGATGCGTACATGCAGAACATTCTATAATGACGCATTTCTCATATGCTAGCAATACCACAGCTCGCAATAAAGGAAAGGGCGTAGTCTCTTCAATACCGTCGAGACGGTATTGTACCTCGACACTGGATATTGCGCACCTGCCTCCACGTCTCACGCTGAAACTGAAGCATGCTTGGCCCTCAGGCCTTACTCAACACTTCCTCTTCATCTCCGTCAACGATACGTTATAGTTGTCTGGTACGCCGGCCTCCATGTGACTTTCCGAACCCTACCTCACTGCGATCACCAGCCTTCCTTACCATTGTTCATTGTCATTACCACCCCAGCACCGAAAGTACCAACATGCTCCAACACCTATCCCTCCTCAGTCGTACTTCCATCCTCGTCCTTGACTTGTCAAGACATATCGGCTATCTAGAAGTTGTCGTCAGCTGGTCATGGACTGGGTGTCGTACATGATACCGCACATGACAAGGATGCAGATGGAGCTGAGGTAGAAGAGCAAAATCAGGGTCGTTCTCAGGGCCTTCTGATAACAAATTGGGACGCTGGGGAGCTGAAGCGCTGGTGTTCACAGTTGGGCTGCCTCAGGTGGAGAACATGTTGAGCATGGCAGAGGAGGATCGAGGGGATGGGCCGGTATTGGGCGAAGAGGACAATGTTGCTGCTGCTGATCGTGATGTCAAACAGTGAGTGTGAATACAGTTTCCGGAGCTCGATATTGGTTATTTCCTCAATCTGAAGGTCGAGATAGGTATCGGCGGAGCGACAATACCTCAATACAATTCTAAATTCAAGTTACCCAAGAGTGTTAGTGCTGCTGGTTCCTCCTTCGCGGCGCTACATGTGAATGTCAAGTGAGTCTTTTATGTTTCTTTTTGGCCTTGAGGTCAAGGTCCATCAGCAATGTCAACGTCGATTTCCGCTTGTATTCCAAACCCGAAATAAAATCCAGTGCATTCAGAATCTGATCATTCTCTTAAAGCTCATTCACGGTCTGGTTACTCATTTTTTTTCTTTTCGTTTTAGGCAAGGGAAAAAAAGTAGTATGGCGCAACACCAGCTTCATTTCTCCCAGATTGCTATTTATTACGCTATACTAGTATGCAACATATCTTTCGTGAGCGTTCCTCATTATCTCTGGTATGAGCCAGCTCTCCTACCAATATGTGCTGCGTCGTCTGGAAATAAATGCAACTTATATGCATCCCCATCACAGTTCTACCTGGAGCTGGATTATCCGCGAAAACACTAAATTGAATTGTACGTCAATATACGAAAATATGAGGTACAGTTATGCTCCTCACAGAGATGTCAATATCTGGATAACCCCAACTAGGTCTGCCTTGCTCCAGTGTGAAAGATGGCGACAAAGAACTTCGAATAGAAAGATCGGCTGATTCATAGCTCAACCTCAACTCAGTATCGCAAATCTCCACCCCATACTTGGCTCGCTGGTCTTCTCGATACCTAACTATCTCGTGCTCAATATCGATCTGCGGAGTCCTCTGAAATAACACGCGGACAAATTTCAACTCGGAAATGCCTTGAGCACGCGCGGGATTCTTCCTGGATGTGATGAATCTGAAAAGTGCTTCATCAGAGGGTAAATCGAAAGCTGACTCGAATTTTTCCAGATAAGGAAAAAGTACGGGAGCCATCTCGTTACTGTCCACCACGAGCCACTCCACATTGAATTGAGAGGATTTCGGAAATCTGAATAGGGAGTACGAGGTAATGTGTTCTGACCGGTACTTCCATTCCGCTGATATTTGACTTTCGCTCCCAAGTACGAGATGCTTTAGCGTTGGGCTGACTGCGTCCAGTATACTATGCAATGCAGTTTCATTGGTGTTCCTTGGATCAAATGACAATTTTTCAAGTCGAGTCGACTGCAGTAAAAGCTTCGCAATAGGGGGAACGAGGGACGTGGCATTGTCCATTCCGAGGTTGGAAAAAAGGTTATTGCCATCTTGCTGGTACTCTATCCATTTTAACTTCGGCGCCTCGATGGATGAGAAAAATTGTAACCATGAGTCGTAATTCGGATAGTCTTCCTTGAGACAAAACACTAGAAGATGGGGGAGATGGGCAATGCCCGTGATGCTGCCGAGACCAGGCGTCCCAGGAATATCAATTAGGGGCATTTCCGCCACATGTCCAAATTGACAATGAACAAGGTTTCTGAAAAACTTTAGCAAGCTAAAGCAGTCCTCGATCCCAAGAAGGTTGTGGCAGTTGAGATGGGTAAGGCACTGACCATTATCAGTAAATAATGCTAATTGTTTCACAGGCGTCAGGTAAGACCGAGCGGTATGGTGTCCAGCTATCGATAGCCACTGCAGAAAAGGAGCAGCGAAAAATGAGATCGACCCAGGAGGATTGTCTTGCATGTTTTCGTTGATACTTGCTCTTATAGATCGAAGTACCGGCAGCGTCGCGATAGGATCCGGAATCATTTCTCCGAGTAGTGGGTACAATTCCTTGGGCATCACCAGTTCAATCTCGTTCCACCGTCTGCTAAATGAAACCATAGTCTGAAAATCTGAAAGGTGAGATCGCCTGCTTTGAAAAAGTGGTCCATGAGCTCACGGAGACCGGTGAGCCGAGTTGTGTGATGGAACGAGATCAATAATGGACAGTGGCCTGAACGGGTCAGCCAATCCTTTACAACATCGCAACGCAGCTTGAACACTCGATAGACATGGTCTAAACGCCATCTGACGTCGTCAGCCATTTCACTTGCATTGTCTTGTATATTATACGGACCGATGTACTCGTCGTTGAAGGTGATATGCACTCGAGCCCATAAACACGGAGATGACAAGGCCAGCGAGCGCCAGCTGCTGCAGACACGTGTGAGGAGGACAGGTGCTTCGGATTCACTCAGAATCGGATTTCTGTGTGACGGAAGACAGTGATAGAAAATTTCTGCGAGAACATCTGGGGGGATTCGACGTATCGGAATTGTGATGGGTCGATATTCATCGATCGATTTCTGGATGTCTTCACGTTTGGATTCAAGGAATTTGAGCTGATTTTTCAGTTTTCGGATCTCCGATTCGGTTTCGAAGAGCTTCTGACGAGGGATAACAAGAATTTCTTCCACTTCACGCAAGATATCTTCAGAGGGCGGAACATTGTTGCTCAGTAAATCGCGCAGATGCTGTTTCATCGCGTAAACCTAAGGAGCCAGAAGACTTCAGCGGGTTTGTATATTTCTCCATAGCCAATGAAAGCGACACACTTCACTTGATGATGACTTATGATAGAGTAAAGAAATACAATGTGAAAGGGTTTGATTCTAATTATCCGCTCACACAGTCTTGTGACTCGACAGGTCTTTACCCTACTGCACTTACGTCTACCTTCAAGTGGAAATGATGGACGATAAAGCACACTCGAAAAGCACAGGAAATTCCTCCATACATACTTCACTGACTTTTTATTAATCTCCACCCTAAATTTCGCTTGAAACTCGACAAAAGCATTAATACACCCCTTGTTTCAATGCAAGGTCAGGAACGAAGGCATTCAGCAGATATCTAGGCTTTCTTCCATGCTGATATCTTAATTGAGGCGAAGGAACCCGATACTACCCCATGGGCCGCCGGAATAACCCCAAACGAGAGCGGACCACGCCTCATCTTCCACAGTTAAATCCTTGATAGCCTGAACCAAGTCAAGACGAGGGCGCCGCTCATTCAAAGCGGGCCTCTTGCAGTTTGTGGTCTGGTTCGTCTTCTGGAGTCAAACCCGGCCTATTCCCATACCAACGAGGGTCCTCAGCACCCTCATCAGAGTGTTCTGGCCAATTCACATGTGAATAATTGATTCTCTGTCCCATAACTTCTATCATGTTCTTGATAGCCTGAACGGTGTATGACGCTTGGTAGGCCACACTCTCAGGGAAGTGCAAAAAGGTTCGTCCAAGAATTTCTCAAAGAGAGGTAGGGGATGCCGTCTTCATTCACATCGTCCCGAATTGTCATTGCCTCGAAAGACGCGTCCGAGAAGGTAGAACAGTAGGCAATGAACCAAGTCGAAAGAGTGTATCTTGGATATGAAGCAGCTGAAGTGTAGAATTACAAGAATAGTCGTCGACTAATACAATACCACCGCGATGCCCGAAAAAGGTAAGCGCCAGAACAAACGCCCACTTCGCGAGTTTCACCCAAAATCCCAGTGTCCTCCAAAACCCAAATACGATATACCAGCCACTGAAGTGCTTGCGCACCAACATGAACTTCAACTCCAATTCCAATGTCTACCATACATTCCTACTTCGTACCCAAAGGTACTGATAGCAGCACCCACACCTATAGGACCAGCAAACGAGGCAGGGTGATGATAATGCGCGACACCCAGGCTCCGATCGAGCGTCAAGCTAGGAGTTCCCATCCACTATATGGGTCTCCAGAAGGAAGCCTGAGATCTCGCACCGGTAACGTATCAATGAGCATGAATATCCATTCACATCACATCACATCGCAGCGTAGTGCGTGTAGCGGAAGCAAGTACTAGCATCTATTAGTCTAGCGTTGAAGATGACGGTGAATGACGGCGTAGACGACTGACGACTGACGTGGAGGAGTTAATAGTCGCTAGGGAAGAATGGAATTTGGCGGTATAATCCTTGAGTCACTGTTTGAAGTGAAAAATTATGGTCGACAGCATAGAAGGGGAATGATAAAACTTGGAACTTGGAACTTGGAACTTGAAGCGTGGGCTTGAAAGCTGAGGTAGAAGGCTGAAGCAGAACCGAAAGATAAGAATGGACAACAGGAAGAGGTGTTGAGGACGACGTCAAAGATGACAATGACTGCTGGCGCATCAAGGTCAAATCGATGCCTTGTGAAATCAATGAAAAAGAGAATCAATCAAGCGGAAAAAGAACAGAACGGTGAAGAAAAACGAGCCTCCCAGCCAACTTCATGGACTACGGAAGATGATAACAGCACCAGGGGACAGCTGACGATGGGCTTCTCAGAGCACTGGATCCTGGATTCACCGTCGTCCCAGTTGGCTCTTAGTTTGACTTGCTGATGAGCTACGTTCGGGTGATGCGTGACGAGTCACATCTCATAGATCCCCATCCTGCGGAACACCCGCCCTCGCCCTCGTTTTCGTTTCAACCTCGAGTCCTTTCCTTCCTTTCCTCCTAGAGCGCACCCCATCCTCTCGACCCCATCCGTAACGGCAAAGGTCTCTTCCTGAAACACAGTTCACCCTTCCTCCCAACGCGGCATTCGGCCACGAGCTAAATGTCACCTCCTCCACCTCCAACTTCCATCACACGACCCCTCCAACGTCCAACCCAACCCAATGTTTGCGGGAGAGTTTGAATTGAAGTCGACTTGGAAGTTCGGCCCTCAAGAACGATATGCAAAGGGCGAGCGCCAGGAGTGTTGAGTGTCGTTCAATGAGGAGGAGGGGAGGTACTGGCGAGGAAGTGGAATGAAGGTGAAGTGGGATTGGAGTTAAAGAGGAATGAAGGCAGACTTGAAGTGGAGGACTCTCCTTCCATGGGCGAGAGAAGGTATGAGCACAACAGCTCCGAGGGGGCGGGGGGGTCGTTGATCATAACATTGGCATGAAGATAGGAAGGTTGAAATTAGGCGATCTTGAGGTTAGGCGGTGTTGAGGTTCGCAGTGGTCCACGTCCACGCCAACGAGTAGGCCCAAACCCAACTGTCCTGGGAGCTTCAAATTTCAAGTTCATGAAGCTGTCAAGCACGTTTGATCCCTGGAGTTCTTGTTCGCGTTCGCGTTTGTGTTCATGCTCGTGTTCGTGTCCGTGTTCGCACTCAGGCACAACATCCCAATCGCACATTGAACTTTGGCCTTTGAATCTTGAAATGCAGAGCTTGGAGCTTGGGGGGGTCAAAGACGCCCACACGGCTGCTAGTCGAGGCGCAGAATGGCAGTGGATTTGGAGCGAAAGAGGAAGAGGAAGAGAAAGAGGACAAATATGGCTCCCCGTGGGCGATATGATACGGACGCATTCGCGACGGACATGGACGTAATGTGAACAGAGGTCAAGACTTCAAGGCCTTGAGGACGTTGAATCTTCACTGAGGTAGGGCAGTAAGTAACGACAGCTGCTACTACCACCGTCGTTGGCGTCTCGGTTCGACCTACAAGTGAGGAAAACAAATACTAATAGGTCGCGTCAGTTTCCTTCTCAAGCGATGGAAAAGTGGAGGATGGAAGACAGGTAGAAGGAGCCTACTCACATACAACATCGCAGGGAAGGTAGTCCAATATCCTCTAGAGTGGGCGTACGAGAACGGCATGCAACATGTGAGGACCAAGTCGAGGCGATTTCGATTGGGCTTCAAGTTAGAACTTAGGGCGTAAAGGCCATCAGCGAAAGTGGTTCGGGAAAGTTACGAGCCAGAGTCACCCTCACCGGCCTCCTTGAAGCTCCAGCTCCATCCTTCCAAGTTCCATCCTGTAGACACGCCACAGTGTACTCAGCGCTCTTGCGCTGTAGGGTTTCCGACCTTTGGGCCATAGACAGTCGACAGTCACCAATGCTCCGCAGAATTAGAGGGGTGGGCGACGCTGCTTGTAGGAAGATGTAACCCTCCAAGTGCAGAACTGACTTGAAAGCTACTGCTCCCCAAGAGTCAGAGTCTGAACATAAAAACATTAATAAAATTATCCCGTAAAACGATGGAAGAAACCTGGCTCACTTGAGGGCATACGCTTGGCCTGCACACTCCCAGCTCACAGACTACCGTCGTAGGGCAGAGTGCTGAGTACCCTTGGGATGTGGGCTTGACGATCCGAATGCCTCAATGCGGATGAGATGAGGGTTTGATTGTCGAGATTGAGAACCGGGCTTGGTCGGAGTCTTTGAAGGTGATAAAGGACAGTAGTCGTAAGTCCCATGTTGCGGTGTTGTGTGGTAGAACAATGGAGCGTTGTACTCAAGGAAAGGAGGAGATCGAGCACGAGCAGAGCAAGGTCGGGACAGAGAATTGAACAGAAATTTCGACAAGCCTTTTACAAACCCATTACGTAATTCATCTTTGCTTGTCCATGTCATTTTCCATCACGTCCATCCTCGAGCCCAGCGAATTACTTACCTAAGGACATCGGACGAACAGCTGCTCTTACCTCCAGAGCGCATCAACACCTGTACAGTCCCACCCCAATACTAAATACCGCACTGCTGCAATCATTCGTCATGCTGAAAATGATGCTGGGATGGGTCCCAGTATACGGGAAGGAGAAGCCTGAGCTTGTCCCGTGGGTGAAACGACAACGCGATGAATAATGAGATAAAACATAAGGACTACGACATGACAGTAGTGTGATGCGTAAACGGAGATCAATCACGAGAGCCAACCCGTGCTTTGCATGATCGACGTTCAAAATTCCAGTAAGCGCCTAAGTCCTCTTATCCTTTCCCACTTTCACTAGAGCACCTAGCCCTAAACCTAAAGCGCCCTCTCTTTCGTGCAGCTGGGTACTTTCATTATTATTTTTTGTCAAAAAAAATGTCGAACTGGACATACGTTTCGGATGTCCACAGGTGACTTTGACTTTCATTTGAATATTGTTATAAGTGTTGTGGGAGTGCGATATATTGGTTTTGGAGGTGTTGTGGCTATTGATGTTGTAGGCTGACATGGATGGTGGATAAGGAATGCAAGGCGGAGGGTTGTTCTCGCCGCAATCGTGTAACTCTTGTTGTACAGTGTCTTCAATTGGAAAATCATGTGGGGGATGATTTGGGGTACCATCTGCTTCGCTTCCCATTCCATCTTCATTCGCGGGGGTCATGCTATGAGTAAAGATTAAGGACAGACATGGACATAGTCATATCTCACCCACGTGAAAGTAGTTGTTGAGCTCGAGATTGGCGCATGCAAACGACGCAAGTTCATCCATTTGTTGAGATTACGACCGAGAGTCCTCAGGAACATTGCAAAGATGTGGTATGTTACCAAGTATATACAGCCTTGAAAGAAGCTTGAAGGGGGATAAAAGTACGTTGAGGAAAGGGTTCCAAACCTTCCCCTCATATACTTGGCATAGGGATGCCGAAGTCCGGTTCAGTCCGGTTCTCTGCCTTTTTTTCCGAACGCCGAACTGGACTTATGGTCCGGTTCAGGTATTTGTCTGAACCTTGGACCGGACTTGAGTTCAGGTCCAGTTCACGTTCGAACTCAGTTCAAACTTATTTTTTTTGCCTGCAGTAGAATTTTCTCTATTTTCACTTTCAAAACAACTACAAGTATCCTATTCATCTTACCGCAATGCCTGGCATTTTTATTTAAGTAGAATTGACCACCCATTAACAAGATTTTATATCAATTTTGTGCTGAGTAAATTTTCGGAGGCGCCAGCCCTTGTCTGATCATGATAAGATTATTGAATAAGCCAAGTTTAGATGCCATTATGGCCAACGACGGTTTTCCTCATTTCCTTGAGCAGCCAGAGACTAAAATAACCTCCCGAATTCATGAAAAATCTGCTCCCCAACATGTCAGTTCGAACCAAGTTCGAACTTCTCCAACTCCTCTGAACCTTGAACCGGACTCAAAGTTCGGTTCAGCAAAAATGCGAACTGTGGACCGAACTTTCGGTCCAGTTCTCAAAAGTTCGGTCCGAACTTTGGTTCTGGACCGGACATCGGCATCCCTAAAGTCTTGGCAGCTAGTGCTATTTATATTAGAGTGTTCAAGTCCGTAGGCCTTTGTGGCTTTCATTTGACGTCCATTTGGGTCTCACTTGAAGTTGGAATACCATTTGAATGTTGGCAGCCCTGGCATAAGTACAGTCAATTCCGAAATAAGAGCTCATTTGAATTGACTTCCTTTCCGTAAGCTCGGCTACCTTCATGTGCAATCACATCACGCCTAGCCCAGAACTGGACGAAGGCTTTACTGTAAAGTTAACCAAATAACCCTACTTATGCCGGGGCTGCCGACGTTCAATTTGAATTCCAAATGAGACTCAAATGAACGTCAAATGAAAGCCAAATGGCCTACTCTGAACAACCCTATTGCTGTGGTACATCGCTATTCTTGTCAAAACTTATCCCTCTCGCCATCCCTTGTGCCTTACAAGCATCGCAGACCTAATTCCGCAGAACAAATTCTATATCCAGGCAACGGAAGTGATACTTGAAATGAAATAGGTGAGTATCATCCAAAGAATCACTGTTAGAATGTGCTACTCACTGACTTCAATTGCTGATTTAACAACTTCTCCCACAGCTCCTCAGGTTCCAAGCTAGCGTCGTCAAATTCCGATGGAAGCCTTTCGAAAACTGCAAGTGGATCATAGACTGTTGCCTCCGGGATGGTGCTGGGTAAGTTATTGATCAGGGCTTGTAACCGTCCTAAGAAGTCACTGATCTCCAGATTTTCGGGAGGGGTTTCTGATAGAGAGGGCACAGTTGGTGCTATGGATTATGAGGATGTCGACTGTAATAATCTGGTTTCGCTGGCGGCTGTAAATACAATTAAATTATGAAGTTCCTCATGTAGGTTGGCCAGATATCAGTCGCTTTCACAGTATAAATTTCGCTGGAGTTTCAAGACATGTGCGCAATTTCGCTGGCAGCTGGTATAGTGCTTTCCTTGTGCTTTCCTTGTGTGAGTATATATTCGATGATGCTTTAGAGCTTTATAATATGCGGTCTCTGAAAAATATCCTGCACGAACAATGAGCGTTAAAATTTCCCTTGTCTAATGTCTAATCTTCCGCGAGATATGACTATTTTGGAAGTGGCGACACTGCCCAAAGTAGGATGTGGTCCCATTATATAACCAGACCTTGTAAACTAGCCACCTCAACACTTTCAACTGCCTGCTTACATCGGCTCTTGCCGGTGGAAACCCCTTAAGTTTGGGCGAGACGTTTGAAGGGACCCGTCGGAGGCTGGAAAGCAAAGTTTCTGATAAATAATGGTCCCAATTACGCAGTGGAGAGGACATACCTAATCACTCCAAGTCGTGGTCGACTTTCCGCTTGTTCCAATCCTCCCAAATCCGGAGGACACATCTAAGGACTCCTAGCCATCAATGTTCAATCGTCAACGCATCAATCATCAGCCATTGTCCATCGCCCATCAATATCGCCCGCCGCCTCTCTCCAAGATTACATTCATATGGTATGTTGGCGGTGGAGACGGGACATGATCCATGAATGCCAGAAGACCGAATACCAATTTTTTTGAAATCCCCAGCGGACGTCTTGCGCACCCGTCCCTTCTTCAGCAGCAGATGCAGCTAAGCTTCATCATAGTTGTAATTTGTGATAGAGGAAGGTATGACTACGCGGCACAGAAATCGGGAGGAAACACAGTGGTGGTGCTGGTCAACTTCATACGAGGATTAGTTACAGGTCTAAGGTGGTTGTAAACGATGGGAGGGAAGAGTCAATGGCTGATGTAAGCACATCCAAGGTTGGTAGCATGCCGTATTCGAGAATCAAACCAAAGAACTCGACCAAAGAAGCGGCACTGGTGGAACTGCTAGTGGCTGTTGCGAGCTCTGACATTGTTGTCCTGGAGTATTAGACGCAGCAGCTCCTGTGGGCGAAGCTACAGCTGACATTTGATGAGATGGCGGGAAGAGGGATACGTCATCCTTCATGCATGCCCATCTCTAACCCTCTCCTCTCCCTGTCGCTAATCCCACGTCAAGTCAATACCCTTTCCCGTCGACCACTGCCTTTCCTTCCTTCCATTGCGACTAATATAAATACATACCTGCGGATGCGGAAGAGCAAATATCTCCCAGAGGTGGTGACATCCCCACGCAACATTGGGCAACGGGCTGCCCAGAGCGCTGGGTCCTTCGTCGGCCTAGTTGGCTCTGACTTAAGATTGGAGAGCAATGACTGGCGAATTCTGAGATAAGTTCATATGACGCGAGACGAGACCTCCTCTTGCTAAGCGCTAAGGACTCGCCCTCGCCTCTCCGAATCTCCAGCCCTTTCTTCCTTTCCTTCCTTCCAAAGCGCGCAGCACCTCCCCCCCCTCAGCTGCCATCCGTAACAGAAATGGTCTCTCCCAGAGACACAGTTCACGTCCCCCACTTCCACCATCAAAGTTCAAAGATCCAACGTATTCGACCACAAGTTGGATACAAATTGAAAGCCCATGGGATTTTAACGCGAGGATCGTAAGCCAAGCGTGGTGCGTCAAGGCTTCAAGCTTCAAGTTCAAGGAACAGCTTAAAAGACCTTTTGAAAGTCGCTGCATTTCAAAGTTGACATTACGGGTGGCTGTGCTGATGCTCCTCAAGCCCCCAGCAATTTGGCTCCAATGCCTGCTGTCCAGTGTTCACAGATCCCGTCGCCATCCACGATCATGGTACGGCGCCTGACATCTATGAGCCACATCTCCACCTCCAAATTGGACTTCAGCCGACTACGCAATTATAGGCGACCCTACAACATTCAATGTCGACGCCTGCGGGAGCCTGAAGCTTTGGAGTTTGATATTTGAAGAATGGCATGCGAAGGACATGCTTCGAGCAGTGGTGGCGGTGGTAGTATCCCATCCACCCCTCGCTGCTTACATCTTGGGTCGGTGGGGTAATCATAGACCAAGACGGAGGCAAAAGTCAGATTGGACTGTGACCTTCAGCCTCTGGTGGTCGACTCCCTTGAACTTGAGGAGATGCCCATGGTGCTTGTGCTTGTGGTGGGTGTTCGTGTTCGTGTTCGTGAAGACGGAGACGGAAGTCACGGAACCGGAACCCGGAATCCCAGAGCTGAAAGGCCATCCACACCGTCCTTCGTGTTCAAGCTTTAAGAAACTGTCGAGTACGCTGCGTTAGGGGGGTAGTGAGAGGGGAGAGCCACAGCACGCTATTCGTAGCATTGGAGCCACCGTAGCCCCAACTGACGCCGAGGAAAGAGCTTGGGAGGCGACAGGTCATTGGAAAAGCTTAACGAAGATCTGAATGTAATTCAAGTTCTGGCGTGTTCAACCGGGGAAATGAGCAATGATGGCCAAGAACCCCGAACAACTAGAGCTTCCATCGAGAACGTGCGCGA
Source organism: Gymnopilus junonius (assembly GCA_015501075.1). Lineage (NCBI taxonomy): Eukaryota > Fungi > Basidiomycota > Agaricomycetes > Agaricales > Galerinaceae > Gymnopilus > Gymnopilus junonius. The sequence goes on along the minus strand of JADNYJ010000053.1, from coordinate 140,668 downwards.
ATAGTGATAATGCTAGCTGTGTTTGCAGTGGCCGACATTGAATGTTGTTCTGCAGAATTGAGTGCCTTCAACGCGCCCGACTAATGAATCACATTCCCCTCTCCACCTCCTCCATCTCCTCAACCTCACCCCTCTTCCACATCCACCCCTTCCTCTTGTACACCCGCCTAGTCGAACACGATCCACGCCCTCTCCTCAGACTGCCTAATCCCTCTAGAGCCTCAACGCTCTGTCAATCATCATCCTACTGCACTATTCACTATCCTGGCGCGGGAGATATGCCCCCGCTCTAGCACTTGAAGATGAAGCCTGTATTCTGGACATGACGTGCCAATCGGGAACGAGAAGGCGTTTGTGAGTTGAATCCGCTGAGGGTCGAGTATCACTGTCAGGCGCGATGACGTTGACAGGTGGCTGTGCTGACGCTGCTCCAGCTGTCTTCCTTCAGGCGGAGACAAAATGGAATGGACGACGAGATTCGAGTGGAGTTGGTTGGTGCCCACAGCGCTGAGCCAGCCATGGCCCCCGGCTGCGGCTCCGTTTCCCAATAACGACGAGGTATAATATGTATCACACCCGTAGTCCCAACTCCAGAGTCCAGTAGGATGCATCGGACGAAACGACGGTTCGGGAAACTCGAAAGCGAAAGCGAGTATCCAGTTTCGCATGGTTGATGGTTGACGTTGAGGAGGTGTAAGTTTTGCAGACACAGTTGTGAACGTTGGACGTATGGACTTTCTTTATTCCCTGAACTCGCCGACTATAACCCAAGCCATCCAGTCCTGTCCCGTCCTCAGCGGGCACCGCCTCTCTCCTCGAAGTCAATGCACCAATCATCAACATTCGCGCGTCGAAGAACCATGACCAGCATATGATCACAGCGGGGGAGTCCAGCATCCGCGAGCACCAACTCCAGAGCCCAGAGCCCAAGCACTCAGAAGCTGTCTAGCGAGTCGAACGTTGTAATGTAGCGTGATGCACGATAAGCTGGCGCGATTGGCATCCTCCATGTGCGGCTGCAGCGGGCTTTTTGGGCGGTGGGGATATGAGGGCTTGGTGTCAGTGAAGAAGGTGGAGGTGGGGCTGAAGAGGAGGATAAGGATTCTCGAAGTGTGCGAGAGGGTAACGGATCAGGATATGAATATGGAAGGGAGGTTGCAGGATCTTTTGCGCGGGCGTTAACAGGTAAGCGTTCATAGGGTGGAGTGGGGTCTACAAGTAGAAAACAGGGGGGTTAGTATCATCATCATCGTAATATCATAGAGAAGGTGCACACACGACCAAAGGGGTTCAATCCAGTATCTTCCAGAATACCGCTACGCAAGGCGCAGGGAGATCAAGGCAAGACCGAGCAAAAGAGGTATAATCCTAATCCTAGGATAGATGAAACGTAAATAAAAGTATTTTAGAACAGCTACGAAAGAGACTTACACAGTGCAACACCCTACCAAAAACACTGTTCTACGCTCAGACAGATCCGTGACTAAAGTCGGCGGTCAGTGGGCTTGAGGACGGCAGCGTGTCCGGTAGTGACGGCCATGCCGTGAGAGGTGCCTAGAGAGGAATTGGAAGTGGTCAGTCAGTGAAATGCAAGAAAGAAAAGTCAGGGTACGAAATTTACTCACCAAAGGTGAAAGAGTAATCTGCATTCAGCCTCCTTCATGACGCACTAAGGGAACTGATATACCATACGGCAGTGATTGCGGCTCATAGGAAGGGAGTCATCGTTGGACATGGCTTTGAGAGGCGTCGACCACGGGAAGAGCTTTCATTGTGTCTAAGTTGACTTGAACCGGTTAGGTCGGAAAGTTAGAGGGAGCTGACGAATCGTCTTGATCAATACCCAATGGTAGATGTTTTACCGTTGAAGCGCATGCATGAAAGTAAGCAGTGCAGCGAAAGGAATACGGAGGAATGGAGGTCGTGAAAAGAAAAAAGACCCAACCAGGAAATGATTTCCTAGTTAGAAACTGCACAGCCTTATGTAACTCAGTGCCGACCTTGACCGAAGGCTCGACGAAGGCTAATAACACACCAGTTATCGTCTTTGATCCATCTGGGCTCAATAATAAATGAACAATTAATAATGGTAACAGATACGTCTCTATGATTGGGGAAATAAAAAGCACTACTTACAACTATTTGCGGCACTTAGGGCGCAGACTAAATTTGGATTCAAATTCCGACATTTTGTCCACAGATCGTGCGCGGTCTCTTTCTCCCTCAATTAGCATTAGAGCATAATATTTTACAGCTCATTTTGTTTGCATTGCCAGGTGTGAGCGCCCCATGTAAATTTTAGTGCAACATCTGGACATTTATATAGAAATTTTGCGTGATCTTGCCATTCTTAACTATCTCGAGCAGAACAGAAGCCATTTTCTTTTACCAGAATGGATTGTGCTCATATCCATTAAATAAGTGTATTAGACACCCATGTAGTTCCTGGCGAAGTTTTTAGCTCTTGGAGCTTGAGGGTCTCAAAGTGCAACCTTCGACACTACTTAATGGTCCAAGCCAAACGCGCATGCACATCTCCTCCATCTCCACGTCACAATGATTTCTGTACCATATCTGGGGTGAAATTGGGGTCTTAGGTGGTTTATTTAGCCAAAATGGAACCGGTGGGCTTAGCACGAGGGCCCATAGTTGTTGGTGCAAAACCTTGACCAGGAACCCCTTGCAGCTTCACTCCAACTCGTGTCCTGGTTATAAAACTTTGCACTGGCCTTACTAGATGTACAATACATGTATTATGGGAAAATTTACCTACAGTTGAAGGCCGAGGAAGCCAATCAGACGTGTTCTATGTGGAGGATCATAAATGTATTGAAAAATACATCACTATGTAGATATCTGAATTTCTTTACAAAATTACGCGACTCTTTGCACGGTATCTACACAAGTACAATGCACTTAATGTCGTTTCAATTGGTTAGAAACTGCATGAGCTAGAGCCCACACACGTTTTCCGAGCCAAAAATCGGAATTCGAACCCAAATTTACTGTAATATCCAAACAAAATATAAGTATCTCCCGACTCATAATCACCACCTATCCCGCCTACCTGCGAAACGGGACATAAGCATCAATACCAACTACTATTTTACTCGAATCGACCTTCCTCAGGCCAATAGTATTTGTAATCTCCCATTACCAGATCAACCTCATCTTGGAATAAATCTCGAGCCAGCCTTCAAGTTTCTCTCTCTCAAAGACCTCCAGATCCCAAGGTAGGTACAACAACTCCGGTTCACCCATCCACAGATACACATCAGCATCCACCTTCACCTTCACCCCCTCCATCTCTATAAACGCACTGCCCCGGACGACCTTGTAAGACCGACCCATAAACTCGTGGATTTTCCGGCGTTGTAAGTCAGTCTGCGGGCGCAGCAAGAGTCCGTCAATTAGATATGATCTACGACGAATGAGGGCTGGAAAATCCTTTCCGGCGATAGAGGTGCGAAAGAACCCCCTTAAGAGGGATGGATGGGTGAGCGAACGGACGTGATCTACATTTTTAGGATCTCCGGTTATAGCCCAGGCGAGCAACGGCAGAGCTCTGAGGGTGCCATATAAAAAGAGCGGCCGGGGAGTCATGTTCTCGGCCTGCTCAGATATGATGATCAAATACATATCACTCGAAGCTTTTTGTCAACCTTAGATAATGAAACGCACCATTATACCAAGGTAAATCACAGAGTCTTTACTATCTGACTGTCGTGGTTAGTTATCCTACAAAGTAGACCTCGAGCGTTGAAATCTGGGGATTCAGAGAACAATGAAATTTCGACGAGGCAAGCTGAGCTTAAATAGGGACACCGCCACTCCTTCTTATCATATCTGATCTGTATTGTTCTTTCAATCATCAAGAACAAACCCCAAGGATCCCTTTGTAGGACTACTCAGTTCCATTTTGAGGGACAAGGTACACCGTAGAATATCTAATGCTGTCCTTTAAGAAAAAAAAAAGGTCAAACAACGGAACCCCAGCATGATCTGCAAGTTGCGAAAAATTCTTCTGTTCGCTCCTGCGAATGACATTCTACTTCAACCAAGCCTTTTTATTAAATTATATTACTCATACTGACCGTAAGATGCCGTTTCAAGAGGTATGGCACATTCACCTGTTCTCTTGCTCCCTTCGTTCCAGGTCATTATAACCCACGGGTAACCCACAGGGATACCTTTTCCTCAAACTAACTTCTTACGACGCATCACTCCGTCGCTTGGGTACAACATGAAAGGTTTTACTAAAATGTGTTTTCTATGTTACAACTTCGACTGACTGAGTGATCATATGCCTTTACAATATGCAATGCGAATAGATATCTTCCTTACCAAAGCTTTTCGTTCCGGACTCAAAGAGCTAGTCGAGCGTCAGACCGAGCCCATCTTGTTTCAGAACCAATAGACCAGCAAGACCAGCAAGTTCGCGCTGCTCCTCTTCCTCTTTTTTCATAATATTCGTAATGCCAACCTTGAACGGCCGTCTTCTCCGCGCTTTCATCCACCTCTCTTCGACTATAGCTAGCTGCGAACGGAGTCAAGGAGGGATCTGCCATAGCACCATAATCAACCCGAATATGCTCCAACAAAATACAAATAATAAAATTATCCCCCGAAGCAGCGTCCAATCCCGCATGGCGCCTGTGAACAAATCGCCAAGAAGATCTCTATCATCATGGTACTTCAAGGCTGGGCGGTATACCTCTATAACGAGCGTCCGAAGGAAAGGTAACAGGCGGAGACACTTAATAGTTTCTCCTTCATCCCACAACTCGACATCCATTACCAGATGCTCAATATTACATGGGGAATTTTGGATAATGGCGGTGAAAATGGGAAGGGACCAATCGCAAAGTCTGGATAGCTTTATAAATGGCAATTCAAGTATTCACGTTTTAGAGATCCTTTCAGTTTGTGGAAGCGATTTTTATCATAGGAAGCCTTGAATAACCTTAAATTCAGAAACTATAACTTTCTATACCGGTTTTTGGAACAGAATAAATCGCTTGAGAGTTCTGGACCGTTGAATAACCATGTTTGAAGCAGACTTTAACACTGATGCACTACGCCTTGTGTGATGTGTTCGAAAGAATTGCCGACATTCCAAGTCGTAGATATAACCATAAACTGACCTCCCTATTGAGGGTCAAAGATTTGAATCATAATTTGAGCGACTGTCGAACACACGGCACCTTAACATTACACAGCTGTCTTGCTGTGAACATTGAACTTATTGAGCTTTACTAGATGTTGAAATTAAGGAATAGGCTGACTCACCACGTAGCGTGATACAGTGCTTCCTGGTAATCTTCCGGTGGTCAGTCATTACTTGCAAAGCATTTGACTTTCGTTCAAAGTTGAGCCATACGGGGGTGATAAGCCACGATGACCGTATTTAAGCTATGTCATCTGAGAAGTGGAATATAAATTCCGCCTTCGAGAGGTCCCTAGAGCTCGAGCTTGAACGTCGAACTTTCGTCGATAAGGCACAATTGGGTGGTAATTGTCTTCAACATCTGCCTCATATCCTTCGTCTTCACCCTTTGCATCCGACATTTCTCGTCCTCTCGGTGTCCGTACTGGAGAAGTTTGAATGGGGTGACCAAAGTGGAAGATGCGCTTGCTTATTCCAGTAGCCACAGTGCCCATTATAGTGGTCGATAGATGTTTAATGATGTACGACGAGATCCAAGTGATTTTCACCGGCTCAGAATGCGAAAAGATGGTACGTGGATAGATCTTCTTTTTCTGTGGATAAAATTCCGTCATAATGTAGTCCAAGTCTGATCCAGTAAATGAGTCAATTATATGTCGCGCCCGAGTCCCTGTTGACTAGGTTGACCAGAGTCACCGCACTGTCTCAGGAGTGTACACGTGCTCTTGCGCGACCTTCCCCCTTTTCTAAATTCTAGAGCGTGGACTGACGTTCTACCTTAGATGAATTAGACGGAAAGAATATCATCGAGGTGCGTAGTTCAAGACGCCGTATTCAGATGCTGGCAGGGTGTGAATTCTCTTCCTTTATTTCGCAAGCCAATTTACCTTGTCGTTTTATCAACTGCCAGCCCAGAACCATGAACCATGACGCTGGGGAAGAAAATACATCTTCCTTCCTAAAGAGAGGTAGGTACCCTGCGACGCGATTGTAATGGAAGCTGCCATAAAGCTTGATTCCATTCCACACGTCAGAAATATAGCAACGACCTAAGTGACGTGAACTTCTCCTACGTTTACGGATGGTCCTTGAAAGAAACATACATGGATCGCCGAACAAAGTCTTCTCATTTGCTTCCTGATCCGATGTCTCCAGCACGACCACCTCCATCCTTCCCACCAGCCCCGTACCTGAAGAAAACGACGATAGATGATTGAGAGTTCTGAATAGAATGGAATAAAAGATGTTAAAGACACTGACTAAGCTGAGCCTCGCGGAAATCTTGTTCTAGGCCAGCAAGATCGTTATCAGATCCGATATCACCCCCACGGCCACCAGTGGTTGACGCAGAAGCATCACCGCCAGAGCCAGTCGCTGTAAAGAGGTCATTCGATCATGATGTACAGACTCTGAGGGCGTAAAATATACTCACTAAGGTTAGCATCGCTGAAGTTCTGAGTCTTGAAATTGGAATTTTGTGATCCAACATCACCACCGCGTCCGCCGGTACCTCCACTGGTACCGCTGCCTCCGTCTCCGGTAGCTGACAAGCGGATAATGTTTGAGATTTACGTATTGTGCAGTCGCTATTGCGCATTGACTCACTGATTTTGGCGCCTCTGAAACTTTGGAATGACATGGATGGGTATCTTGGTTGTAGGTGATAGATTAGAGTGGGGTGGGGATTGAGTGGAAGCTCACCCTTGCTTATATTTAGAGTAGGCGTTCCGAGTGTCGTTCACGTCAAAAAGATTCATGGGTTCCGTACTTTATCTGTCCATCATCACACGACTTGAGGTTTATCGATAGACTCGATTACTCAGCGTACACGCTGCTGACAGTTTGAAGGCGTCAACGTAGAAAATCAATAATTCAGAAGTTGACCTTGCATGTCGTGCCCTTACGCCTATTATGTAGGAGGAAATTTTGATGCAACGCATCTGACGAGTTTCGGTAAGACGTCACATAATGCGTTAGCTGAACCTAAGGGAAACACAACCACAATCTGTCCTGGACTTGCGAATTGCATAAGAACAGGGACATAGATGAACTTCACTACGATTCGAAATGCGGCCTTCAATGATGTAAAAGGTGTTAACAAAGTTGATGATGCTAGAAGAAAGGATAGCGATACGATCAAGAAGGGTACGCTTTCGAGGAGGCGGAATACGGAGGAGAGTATGGCATGCGAGACGATACCAAATCAACAGAACGGATGCTCTTTCACTTAGAACGTAGTCCTCAATGAAACGCTGGATGCTGGGAACGCGAACGGCATCAGAAATACTTTCTTGCGCCTAGTAGAAATTCAACTGTCTGCGGCCAGAAAGCGATATCACCCTCGAGAGTCTGAGCGTACCTTAATGACCATTCTCCGCCACAGCATGGCTCCCAAATGACCAATCCGTTGTCGCTCATATAGCGTGACACGCAGGCGCATCAATTCAGCTGGGGAGAGCATCCACCCCGGGCTTACTTTACTGAATAAAATTCTGACAAAGGCATTGGTTGGGATAATGCCAGGCCGGCGGCAGTGTGCTTACTGTACCATATCGTCGATCTGGTGATCGTGGCGGAACATTCCAACTGAGCATTGCGCTCCCGTGCTTGGACCATGACCACATGTCTAGCCGCCATCAGGTACGCCCGCCCGCCCCATCACAATGTCGGGAGTTACGAATATTTCAAATATACTTCGGGCTGAGTTCGGGGATGACACATGCTGTCGAATTTCGTATTGCATGTATCGTGAAGGTTGAGTGGCGATGGTCCGCGCTTTTGTGTTGCGCAATGAACAAGGAAAACAACAATGGAATTGAAGAAAGCGGGGACGAACGTTAACGACGTATATGCTCTTGAAGCTGAAAGGGATGTGTCGTCATATCATATCGGAGAAAAGCCTGTGGAATATGGCAGGAAGCGTCATCAGAACAAAAGATCTGCAGTGGCGCTGTTGATTGAAGCGCGTTTGTGGATAAACATCAGCCGACCCTTCTGATGCGCTAAGTGGCTGCTCAACGAAACACGTGGATACGGGGCGCTTAGCGAAACCTTAGACGAGGGGTCCTTGATAATTAAGTCTTTTCTGATTGGAGAACTGAGTCCCGATCCTTTACAATTGCGACATCATGGACGCAAGGCCGCTAGGGCCCAAGAATCGGATAAACAAGGGTACGCATGCATAAGCTGAACGCCCGCTAATAATGTAGGAATGATCATCATACGGATAATAGTATAGGAAAACAATGGATAATCACACGCTTTAATTCCTCGGTGAATGTAAATTTCCATCTAAATGAGAGATTTTTGTTCGTTTCTACAAAAAAATGCGCATATTTCTTTGAAAAGGGTAAGATTAATACAATGCGCTCGGAGTCGGCGGAGTGGCTCACATACCAAGGCTGGCTCAGATTCGTATCTCGATCTTGAACTCCACTTCCTTTATTCCCATCCTTCAGATACGTCTTTAGAATGCATCGCTCTCCCGATCCAATCTTTTTGCAACCTTTGCAAATCCTTCCGTGTCGTATGAGCAAAATGTGTAAGCCATACTTGAGTTCATCTGGGATACGCGTATCAAGGTGAGCCTGAGCAAGGATACGATCGGCGCGGGCAGGTATCCACCCAAGGACCTGGCTCAAACGAAAAACATGGGTGTCAACGGCAAAGGAATCACGACCCAAACAGAATAATAACACGCAAGAGGCAGTCTTGGGACCCACGCCATCATAAGAGACGAGTTCTTCCATAATCTCGTCATTTGTAAGCCACTTGCCTTCTTCGACTGCAGCAAGATGCTGTAAAGAGTAATCCCCGTGGCGCGCCTTTATCGAACGCAATATACCCTGAATAACCTTTGCTTTCTTATTCGCCAACCCCCCAGACCGTATTGCATCCACCAAACTCTCATAAGAAGCCGATTCGATGGCCGCAAAATCGTTCCTGCCAAATGTATCGTCCAGACTCTTCTTCGCCCGAGAAGAATTCGCACCAGAGGTACTCTGAGATAGAATCGTGCTAACGAGAGCCTCGATAACATTCGGCGCTTCCGACCTTATCTCTTCAGAAGAACGAGCCATTTCTGGGACCTTCCGAACGGGGTCATGCGCGCCGTGTGCTTTGGAAAGCAGATCAAACACCTCTCGTGCTTCGGCCGGGGTCGGGTGGCTGAAATCGGGGAAAGGAGATTCGCCAGCAGATGTCAAGGTCGTCTTTTGCTTCTTGGTTTTCCTGGGACGTTCCAGCAGTTCTCCTGAATGAGTCGATGTCGATGATAGAGTGGGTACTTCATCATGAGAAGCAGGTGATGTGGTGCGCACGCGTTTTGCCCGAGGCGTTGTCTTTGGGATCATTTGAGGGGAAATAATGGGTATATGGTTTAACAAGTATCAATTTATGGGAACCTTGAGAAGATAAAGGCCGTTTCTCGCGAACTGTGGGACGACGAGGAGGTTGCAGACAATGTTCAGTTTCGTGACTCAGTCAGACGCGTTACTGCGACATGTCATGGTGTGACTAGTCGCGACTGCCGGCTCCAAGTTACCGGTCGGCGTGACTGCGACTATCTGGCAGCTTGCCTCGAGGCTGAGGTATTCATATGGTACGACTACCTTAACGATAACTGGACTGACAAGACCTGCAACAAGACTTTCTGTCCATACGATCTCCGTCTTTTAGTGGCACTTGACTCAAATCTCGGGCATGCTTGGGAAATTGCGAGTCTGTTACCGCGCAGCCGTGTTGAAAGCATCAAGATCCTGATGTGCCTAGGACGATATTAGACTCAAAAGAGAGCGGTACGTGCTTTTGATTGCTACCATTTATACTGAATATATTGTTTCACGTCCGGTAGCGGTGCTACTAGTTTCTCAATCATTCCCGATTCACGAAGTCGAAACAAACTGACCACCACGTCCTGCCGCTATCCGGAGAGAAACGCCATTACAGAATATGTTCGGATCTTGAGGACGACTGTGAGTGGTTCATCCGAGGCTAAAAAAGCCTGAATACATATGTCATCGTATACAGTGTTCATTTCCACTAGCGCGCAAGTACAAGTCTATGTACCGACTGACACATGGAATGATCAAGTGATGCCTATCTGGTACGTGCTCCTCCTCATCGCGCTTATCCCGACGGACCTTGGCTTCGCTTTGGAGATTAAACCTCTTAATAACGCCCAACGCATTCGCGTAGACGCATCAGTGGAGCAAGGAGCGGCTCATCGAAAGAAAGAAAAAAGTCGGGATGCCATCCCGACCACTATCGCTGTCGGCCATCGCCGACTCCGTGTACCTATCTTTCATTTCCGCCTCTCATTGTTTTCCAAGAATCCTAGGATTACATCCCCAACAAATCTGTATGTAAAACACATACAACATCCAACCCAATGCACAGCGTCGTAAGTAGGACTAAACGGTAATGATTTCCTTCTCAAGCTCTCAACGCGCACACACGATCAAACCGTGCGCCACATTCCAAGGACAAAGCGCCATCAGACTTGAGCTTCCCGCGAAGATGTTAAATACGCAATAGTTGAGTCATTCCAGGCCATTGAAATAATAAGTACGAGAATTTCCACGCATTCTCCCAGTTCTGATATCTCTTGGCTAGAATTCAACGCGCAACGTTTCGATAGGATCTCTAAAGTGCTACTAAGTGTTTATGCCGGTCAATCACGGCAGGACGAGCACCTGAATACTCGTCATCAATTACCGCCCAAATTACAGTACCGAGGCCTGCCTATGAATATATACAACTTGCATTGTTCTCTAATTCAGGATACTCCCATTGATGCTTAACTTAACGACCAGACCCCTCATTTCCTCCCTCACGGATATGAGAAATATCTTCAATCCAAAACTCCCTGTACCTTTTTTTGCTCTGCTTCTCAACCATCACCCATTAGAACTCTAAGAAGGACCAATTTATCAACACCCTTCTTCGTAAACAATCCACCAGCAATTCGGAGACGCGCCACCCAGTGGCAGGTCTATCTTCGGACATTCTCACTGTGATGCGTGAGTAAAAAAAGCCCACAGGACTCATTAACAAGCTTCTCATGGATCACACAAGGCAGAGCTCTATGACTCGCCGTCTGCACTCACCTGCACCTATTTTAAGACCCATACGGTTTCCAAGGTCGCATCCATCTGCTGCTTCTAAATTAATCTCATCTCTGAGCGTAGCATATTCCCCCCTATACCCGCCCGGATGCGTTCCAGTGGTACTTTGACGCTGGTAATAAATGACAAAACAACGTCGCGTCATTATCGTTACACACTTGTTTTCAGGTATTCGTCCCACCTCCACGGACGCTGCTCATACGAAGCGTACACTCGGTATTCTAGATCTCTGACTACACACTCCGACACATTGTTCTTTCGAACTTGATCTCACTCTATCCTTGATCATAATCCTCACGTCTTGTCAATTATACCAAGCGGAAATAGTCAATCAAGTCAAAAAAACTGTATGACTAGACGTTCTCATGATTCTGACTAGGCACGCCATTGCCTAGACCTTCCCTCAAATATATGTTCTCCATACAGCTGTACAGATAGACACTGACACTGCACATTCCCCATGTTACTCCGTGATTCTTGGATGTACTTCTACAGCTATTACACACCGTTTACAGCTCAATATGCATACCGCGCCTTATTTGATTTGATTTGATAATATGCGGCTGACGATCGAGCGTTCAATTTTTGGTTCCGCGGAAGCAAATACTGTACATATGCAGTTAAAACATCCGAATCCTCTTGAATTCACCACGCAACGATCCAATTTCAAATTTAGACCAAACGCGTGTAATAAAAGGCCTTACAAAATCAAGAATTCAAGAGACAAGAGGTCAGCGGTCCAAGCGTGAAATGGTGGGCGAAATAGTAGTATGGTCGACTATGGTCCCCTAAATTTCTTTTGGTGGCCAATGCGCTATTGCTATTACACCCCTCTTATTGCCGCTCAGAAATGATCCTGGCGTATTTATACCTCTGACTCGGACCTTCCGAGTTGATAAGTATGAAGTAACATATAGATAGATAGACAGACGTATAATGTAGGGTGTTTGTCACTAACGAGTCCCATTCTATTCTATTCTATTCTATTCTGACCACTGACCCTCAATTTCAACACCCGCACTTGAACAACAGGTGAGCACAGCCCTTTCTTGCGTTGCATGTCAATGTCATATAGGATCTCCCCTTCTCTAAAATCGAAAATCGAATCTCAGCGCGTGGCATTTTCCCATTTTCGGTCTACAATGCAAGAATCCTAACGCCTAAATTAAGAAATGAGCGATCTTCCGCCCCCCGATCTTGTCATATCCTTTAATTTCACAGCTTGATCGCGTCCCTCAGGGTATACATATGACCATGAACTATCCGTTGTTTTCAATGAGCTTGGGCCCGTCAAAGAGGGTGACTAGGAGAAGAGCGCATCGATCCAAGCTATATTCATCTACTTGGTACCTATCATCCGCCCGCTCGGGATGGCCGAATGATCAAGGGAATTTTCGAAGCTAATTAAAAATCCACATAAAGTTCATTGATGTTGTTCGATAAGTCGGCTATTACGGTTCATAACAGATTTTATATATGCGTACTTTGGGGCAAAGGGCAAGAGTTTAAAACATTCGGCACAAAGCAACTCATTAAAGGAAAAGGTCCGGTATTCCATGTCCATGTTCCTTTTGAGCAAAGCCCGTCAAGGTTCACCGCCACCGGTTACGAACATGGAATGACGTCGGATTTATCACGAGATGTGACTTTTTTTTCGCTGGAGGCCCGAGCGAGGCCAGAAATGATGAGGGAGGGGCCAAGGGTCGGGTCTTGCGAGCGTTCCGAGGTGATTGAGACAAGGTATACTCGATACTATTCACAAAGATATGATTTGGATTCAATATAGGACGGAAAACATGACGGAAGAGAGGACTGATGCACAGCGGATCGTGAGATTAGGGATCGGGTGATGGGAAGGACATTCGTGGGTACTGCTCTGTGCCGTGGACAAGCGGCCGGGTCTCAACTACTTGTTATGGTAGGGTGAAAGCGCAACGCCAAAATTACCCATGGGACGCGCTTTTTTGGCACACGTGGATAATTTATCACGATGGCCATATCTTTTAGAAGGATTTTTAGACGTATGTTTAATCGATTAAAGGCCTAAAGATGATGACAGTTTTACGTCGTACGATGATATTAAATAATGTGCTCACCCGACGATAAGACCCGACGATAAGGAGCGAGAGGAGGAGGGGGGCGGACGAGTCAGTGATGGCGAGAAATAGGTGGGATCAGAGAGCGCGATTTGCGTCCGCGGAGAGATGTGGAAGAGGACTGCTTACGTAGGGGGAGATAAGAGTGAGTTTGGTTAGCGGGTACAATTGAGGGATGACTCGGACGGACCGGTGTGACCCAGGGGATTGGCTGGGGTTCGGGCAAAAAGACAATAGAGAAATTAAGCAGCATCTCTCCATACTGGCACCAAACAGAGGGCAACAGTGTGTCGAAAACTCTCGTCCAATCCATATCGGGCGCTGGTCCCTCGTCGCATCCGTTTTGGGAGGGGACAATGAAAGAGAATCCCCAGGTGAACCTTACGAAACGAGGGCTCGTGTCCTTCGGCGGAACCAATCTGGGCATCGCTTCCAGACCGAACTATAAAACTCTCCGCTGCCAATTGTTTTGCTTTTTGTGCCCCGCCCCACGCAATTGTTCTCCCTGATTGCAGAGACAAAGAAAACGATTGGCATCTCGACTTGCGACACCCATTATTCTTTCCCTCTCCTCCTTGTGTGAATATCCCTCCTACTCCCATTGTCCCCTCTCCTTACGACAAGTCCTAATCTTCATTGTCTCTCCACCCATCATGCCCGCCTTACGCACTCGCGATACCCAATCCCGAAGTATGTTCTCCCTTTTCAGCGAACAATTGTCCACTCACCACTCTCCCTCTCCAGCACTAGACGTGACGACGGATGCACCACAACTCCCTTCCCTCAACATCGTATCGCCCACGCCACGCGCCTTCACCTTCCCTATACACCATAACCTGTCCGACAGTCCTTACTCCTCTCCTTCAAATTCGCCTTTTGAACCCGACCTTCGTTCGCTCCCTTCTTCGCAATGTACATTATCCGCATCGTCATCTTCATCCGCTTACACGCCTCCACGCACGCTTTCTCCTGATTCCCCTCTTCGTTCTTCATCTCCCTCCACTGTAAATCTTAAACGCCGAAAATCAACATCCAGTACCGACGTCGTCGTCGAACGCAGGCCGAAAAAGGGCGACGAGGACTACATCAAGCGTCCAGAGAACGCTTTCATCCTTTTCCGACGCAAGTGCTGCGAGGAGCGCCAGCAGGAGCAGGAGGAGGCGGCCGCCTCGGCGGAGGGGCCCACAAAGAAGCAGAGGCAGGCAGATCTTTCAAAGACGATCAGCCAGCAGTGGAAGAGTTTGCCTTCGGAAGAGCGCAAATATTGGGAGGATTTGGCCAAGAACAAGAAGGCGGAGCACGAGAAGCTGTACCCCAACTACGTCTATCGCCCACAGCGCTCCAGGGACAGGGACGGCAAGGCGAAGAACAAGAAGTTGGTGAAGAAGACGGAATTGGAGGAGTCCTCGAGCGTGTCGTTTGTCGTTCCGGTTCCTCGCCATCATGGTCGTTCCGCTTCCGCTCCAACCCCTCCTCCCTATCAGTCCATCCAAATCCCTAACGTCTACCACATGACGCCTTCCTGCCCCACGTCGCCATCACTTCTTCCCATGATCAGCCGGCGATCAGCCCATCCAGGCCACCCTGAGGACGTGATGTCATCGTTCGACTTTGTCCCCAACCAGAACGCGTTTGCGCCTCCGCTTTCATACCCGCTTCCAAGTCAATTTGAGGCCAGTCTGCAGGTATGCTCTTCTTTTGCTTGATCTTCATCCCCAACTGACGCGCGTTTGACAAGTCCTCTGAATTCCTGCGAAGCATGTTCAACACCACTGGTCACCGACATAGCGAGCCAACGCTCCAACAACTCACCGTCCCTTCCCCCGACGCCCTGCTCCCAGCGCACCAGATCGTCTCTCCCCCATCCTCAATAAGCCCTGGGTCATCCAGTCCTTCCTCACCCATGGCCGGGCCGTATACCCCCACTTCCACCTTCCTCTCTCAGAACTATACCCACCTCGGACCCGACGCGTCGCTCGAAGCCCAAGCCCAAGCAGAGATGGAACTGCAGATGGAAATGCAGATGCAACAAGAATTCGCCGCGTTCAACTGGGATTCGAACAACCTCTGGTCTTCCGAATCTTCCGTCCTCCTCGGCGACGACTTTGACATCACCGCCATCCGCCCCGTCGAATTCGGCATGCCGAAATATACCGAAAATGTCACCGTGCTCGCGCCCAACACCTCCACTTTAGAGTTTGGGCAAGAGTTCGCGCATCATTTGGATGGAGCCCATTATCATGACGACAGTCAGATCGGCCTCCTCAGCTTTGATGATATTATGGCTGGGCATTCTTTCTGAAATGAACAGGAGGAGGCGGGGGCGCCTTTTCGTTGATGCTGCGCGTCTAACAAAAGGGGTTTTTCTCGAGTTCAAGTTATTCTTTTTGGACGATATGTATGGATATGTGTATTTTTGCGCACCTGGCTTTCTTTTTTTTTCTTTGTTCCGGTCCTTGTTCTTCCCCTTCCTTTGTTCCGTATGGGTGGGCTGGGTCATGAAAAAAACAATCGGCTTGCGTACGTCCCCCTCTTCTGTTCTTTTCTCCCTCGCTTTGTTCTCGCCCTGGTTTGGCTGTAATCAGAGTCTCATTCCTGCGTTACCCTTAACACATTTTACGACCTGAGGATTGTGTCGTCGAGACGTACTGGGTACACCACCCCGGCCGACCTTCCTCGGATGCGTCTCGATGACCCATCCGTCACTCCCACTTGTTCAACCAACCCAACCCTCTCTCACCACCACTCATGCGCGACACGTTTTTGGTTATCCACTTTCACGATTCATTCACGAACCATCATTCCATCCATCCATCAATATCCATATCCATATCCATACCAAGCCTTCTCGCACTATACCCATCATTACTTTTATCATTATCTTCCGCGGCACCCTCATCGCTCGCTGCCTTATTGTTTTTTTGTCGTTCCTTCTCACGGATAGCGGACGCTTCGTATGTAGTCCTGTACACATGGGCTTCTTCCAACAAGTGATTGCGTTCTACCTGGGCACTTCATTTCCAGTGGGATAATCTCGTCAGACAAAAAAAAAAAAGACAATAAGAAATGAAAGCAAGCTCACAGACGGCGAACACATACCTGTTTGGGATTATAGAATTTCGACTGAGAAAAAAAAAAGCAAGCGGCGACAAGGCGGCTTTGCCGACAAAACGGTGTCCTTCTTTTGGCCGTCACGCGTCAGCAAGCCGGGACGGGTCGATAAGATTGAGGAAAGGCTCTCACGTTGATGACTGTACCTGAGAAAAATCGACGTAAATCGACCATCTTTTAACTCGTGAGCCTTTCATCAATTCGGCCGACTCACCCCTTTTTTTTTATCTTTCGCAATGCCCATTGCCCATGATGGGGGGGGAGGGAGGCGTTTAATAGGCGATATAATCCTTGAGAAAATTCATTAAAGAAATCGAGTCAAGAGTTCATGAGCGGAATAGAGATCAGCCTACGACAGGTAATACGTCCCGTATCAGCGGAGGGGCGTGCGGCAGGCCAGTGGCGCGGGGGCAATTTCAGGACGGCGAGTGGCGTGAATGACATGCAACCTTCCCAGTTCGACCAAGTCAGCACGGTGCGATGGCGTATGGGCGCGAGCAGGATAGGAGCGGAGATAGCCAGAGAGCCGACGGATGGCAAAATGAAACGTGCCTCGTCGTCTAGAATTTCTCCACGATTAAAATGTCAAATATTCTCAGAAAAGAAGGTTCAGGTACGCACATGATAATTTAGGTATGTCAAAACCGACACTGCGTTCTTCCTCCCAAATCCATCTCTTTCCCGGTAAAGGGAGATATATTGAAGACGTCGAAGTATACTGGCCAAAAATATAGAGTTCTAGATCGTCAGCGATAGAAAAGGTTAAAATATGGAAAATTTTAATTAAAATTCTTGAGTTTAAATCATAACCTGACGCCATTCATCCATGCGGAATGGGACGGAGGGGCGCAATAAGTCGAGTCATACATGGATTTCAATTGGCTACAATTTGAATTAGCGTTGTTCAAGAAAAAGTCAAAGAGAAAGGCTGACCTCATATACATATACGGATGTAAGTGTAAGGAAAGACAATGGATGAGCGTGTAAAATGAAGTAGATTCGAAAAGGACTCAAAAGGAACCTCCAAAAGTAGATAAAGGAGGCCTGAACAATGAGGAGGGGAAGGTGAAATGTGGCGCTGGACGAAAGGCGATACGCTGAAAAAGAGAGAGGCTATCAGTCTTCGAGTTATTGCGGTAGGTGGGGGAAGCGAACCAGAAGCCTTTGAGCCAGCTTTCATTAAATAGACAAGCCTTATCAACATGAGGTTTCAGCGTTTTCAAGCCACGTTGAGACCACCGCGGAACTGATGTGAAAAGTGGACGAGAAATCACATAGCTGTTCGACGTGTGGAGGAACTAAAAGCCTGCCATAAATTCACGAAGTTAGATACAACGGATAATGCAAGTAAAGTGCATTGAAAACCTCTCTAAATACCTTTACAACGGCCCAAAGTTCAAAACAGAGATTCAAGTTGCTGTAAACCAAACAGCCGGATCCAACCTCGAGGCGTCTGATAGGTGGCCCACAGCGATCATTCACCTCAAGGCAGTGATCATCGGAACGAAGTCAGCGAAGCAGATGCTGTAATATATAAATTAATACAGAAGATAGCTATAACAGCGCGTCGTACACACCTTGCCGGAAGAGATGTTGAGACGACCAACACTGACAAATCCATTCATACGTGTCAAACGGCCGGTCTACGCGTCTTTAAGGGTAAATTGGAGGATACAAGTTCACCACTTCTCACCTTGAACAAATATGATGCCCTGACGTCGACGAAAAGCCTTCAACTGCCTTCACTCTACACCATTCAGCCTCCCTATCCGTATCCACTGAAATTGCACTTGAAACGCGGAGAGGAGAAAGCTGAGGGGAGTATCCGCATATATGAGACGAAACCTGAGGTTCAGAAAAAGAATGAGCTGCGTCTTCCTTCACAGCGACCGTCCAGGGAGTGTGACGCGACAGACAAGAGCGGGAGAAAACTGCAACGCGCGTCGGATTCCGGTTCGGGAAAGGGCGGTAAGCACGGCACGTGATGTAAAGCTATTAATATCTCAGCAACCGCGGCAGAAAGCATTCCTGTTCTTCTGTTCAGCTGCCCAGTGAGTTTGAAGCGATATAAGAAGAGGTACCAATAAGAGCTTAATTATATTCTTAACGAGTTGAGGTGGATTGTGTACTTGGTAAGTAGGTGCATCGCAGAACTCTACTATACCCAGATGACCACGCCCGACCTCCCGCCTCCGGGATTTCCATCGCTGAATTATTGATTGAAGATCTGAGGGGTATTTTTGCTATTATATTTTAAATTCTTGTATTTTTTCTGTTCCTCCAACTATCGCTTTATATGCTGAAGTGTAAACTTGAAAAGAAGCGAAACATATTCCGTATAAGTATCTACTCCATGAAACACAGTACGACAGGGACTACCTTAAAAAATTCCCAGCGACATCAATTATACTCACCAGAAGTTAGTTTATCTTTGAAAAGATTTATCGTCAACCGTCAATCAGGCTCATAATCTGTGGTGATAATGTGGACGGAAGTCCTTATTACCTGTTCACTAAATGAAAGAAGGATTTATTTGGCTTGGGAGACCTTCCCATACGTAATCTATAGCTTAGAGAGTGTTTAAAATCACATAAAATCACAAAATTTGTACTATTATGTCTAGTCCCAACAGAAAGACACTGAAGTGCCATTTTGAATTAACTGGTTAAAGTAGATAATCAATCCACTTACGTTTCGACTGATTTTCTTCTAGAAATTCATTCTTATACTTGTAAACGTTGACATTGATACCCAACTAGGTTCAATGCAGGAAACCTTTCACTGACAGTTGACAGTGGTGTGCACCGTCAAATTCTTTGATGCGATTGCCATTTAACTTCAAGCAGCGGGAGTTCGAAGTCGTTTAGGACGTTTATTTAATTACTACATTCTAATTTCTGTATGATACGGTAGATAATCTGCCCG
Organism: Gymnopilus junonius; assembly: GCA_015501075.1. Lineage (NCBI taxonomy): Eukaryota > Fungi > Basidiomycota > Agaricomycetes > Agaricales > Galerinaceae > Gymnopilus > Gymnopilus junonius. Next base: position 121,244 of record JADNYJ010000053.1, on the reverse strand, counting down.
AGGTGGCCCATTTAGACTCATTGAAAAGCAACCGAGGGGTCCCTGACCAGGAAGATAATCCACTAAGCACTACGGACGGGGGACAGGTCGACGAGGCAGAAGCACCCACAAGTCCCCTACTGATCATGATGTCTATCACCATCAGGTCCTCAGCGAGAATCCCTGATGCGCCACCATCCCTCCATCAACTCCTCATCGCCGGGAACACCCTCTCTTCTCCGGCCAGGTCGAAGTTCTTCCAATATTCCATCTGTCAAATAAACTCTGTACCCATCTTATTCTGTCGAGCGCATTCTTTTTTTCTCGACTGAAACCCGGTTCATTATCTGAATACCACTTCCACGGACACTGGTATAATCCACGGAGCAAATAAATCGAAATCATTCTTTATGGATGGAATTCTGGAATGTCAACTGGACCGACCTTTCTGATCATCAATTGACAGTGATAAATAAATAGGTAGTATATAACTAGACGCACACAATCGCAACTCCATGTGACTTTTGAGCTTGAAGTTTCCCTTAGCGCCCACACTTCCAAATTTCACTTACGGTCTAGTAGTCGATAACCATGCTATCCAGTGCCACAAAGCATGACAGCCGGTAAATGCACGCTGTACGTACCCCTTGAGCTCGCCTTCCGTAAACATGACCCCATGATGAATCCGACATTCCAAGAATTCACCGGACTCGTTCGTAACGTTATCAGTCTCAAAGGCTCGGGCATCGGTTATCTACACAATCTCTAGGATATCCTCTTCATTTCTATCAATATACCCTCGCTTTTGTGATCTGTTAGCGTAGGTCAGCGGCCAGCACAAGCCACGGGGTCTTCTTCAATTCTATATCCCATATATTGCGTAGCTTTAAATCAAGAGCCGTAGTGCGCATTACTCAAGAACTCCGAACTGAGGTACAGTACATACATCATCTCGCGTGAACATGGTTACTATAATAAAGTTTACTAAGGATTTAAGATGTTCGCGCCCACAAAGAGAGCAACTTGGAAAATACCCATGTATGTGCGCACATGTAAGGTGGAGTCTTGTTATCAAGCGTGAACGATTGGAACGCTCGAGAACCCGTTTCCAGATTATCTCTGGTATAGAACATTTCATGTTTTCCGTCTATACGTCCCTCTTAAGCCCAATGGTATTGTTCTCATTGACATTGCGTAGTTCAGACGATGCTTAAAGCCCATTATGGTACGCTGAATCTGGCTTAGAATTATGCGAAATACCGATTCTCATGGAAAGGTAGCCTATTGCGTCTTCTTTTTAATTACCTCTGCCCACGCATCTGAGGTAGGCGCTTTACCTGAGGTAACCGTTTAAATATTTCTTGTGTTCAATATATTCTAGACTTTTAGTGCTTCGGTTCTAACGATGCGTATGACATAACCTATTAGCACGTTCGTCTATCTAGTCCCGAAGCACATTTTAAATGATTGACAACTTGAACTCTCTGTACTTGGATTCTGTCATTGCACAACGCGTACGGGTGTCAAGCTAATTGGGTCTCGGCGGGTCAATGATCCGAGCATTGAAGTTATCTAAATCGTCAGCTCTTCATCCTTCCGGATCTCAGAGATTGTTATTTTCTAACGCATTTCCCGAGGACTTATACGCTTAACTATGGTCCATCCGTATCTTGTTATATTTCTAGGATTAGACTCCGAATCGAAATAGTTTCCATGTCGCGCTCGCGCTCGTTCATCTGACGGGAGTCCGTTAACATTTGGTGGAGCCGCATTGCTGGGTAAAGCCATAAGGAAGCTTGTTGGCGAAGCAGCGGTGGATCGTACCGATCCTGTCTGAGCACACGCTTAGATTTAGATAACCTGTCAGTTCCGTTGTCTGGGTCCTAGTGTAGGGGGAGTGTGAGAACATCGGATCCGACGAAAATCCAGGCTGAATTACGCTGGATTGTTATCTTTTCTTTCTCCTACTTTTGGTTGAACCGCAAAGAAAAACCTTTTCTGTAATAAAATCTCGTACATGACTGTGCTGCTTCAAGCATTTTAGGAATTTCCTGCGAGTACATGCCAAGCAGTTTAAGTGGCCTTTCGGGATAAATGGTTTAGGGCCGGGTCCATGGAGTGGTAATGACAAGATGATGACACGATGCCCAGCTGGATTAGAACTGTGACATGGCCCAGCTCCCCTTTCTTCTCAACGCTCATCCAACCGACACAGGGCTTCTAGGAACGACGGAGGCGTATTGAACGACATCGGATTTCTGCATTGACTCTCTGTGAGGATGGAAAAGGATCCCATGTGCGTGTTAATTCATGATCCGATTGCGTAAAATTCATTTATAAATTCGGTCTAGTACTCTCGAATTATCTCCTCTCATCTGGGGTGTACTTCCCGTCGAATTGATTAGGGAGATCTTTGTTATTTTGGCAGAGTCGAGCATAGCTGAAGCTCGTCGCCTTCGTCTCATATGCAACGATGTCAACATCCTCGTTCTCCCAGTGATCTTTCGCCAGGTCGTGATGGTCGTGCCCGAACACGTTAGTCGGTTCACTACTACCCTGTTACCCAAGCGGAGGATCTATATACCTGCTCTGAAATCCAAGCTCCATATCATGCCCCGGATGCTCTCTAGCTACACCGTCGATACCTGGGTCCACGTCGTCAACGAAAGGCGGCCATCCCTTGAGACTGCGCTCGCCAGCGTGGCACCTGTATTTGTTGGGCTATCGAAACTCGCCATCACTGGTCAGAACCTCACTTCCAACGCCTTCTGGCTCCGACAACATGCCATCCATCCATCCATCATGTTCCTCGTACACTATGGCAGTCCTCATCTAGTTAACTTCTACGATCACATCTTCAAATCAGTTACCCATTTTTATACCAGCATAACCCACGGCCACCGATACTCTTCCGTCGCCGACCTTCCTGCCCTTACCCATCTTGCAGTCAGCACGCGTCGTGACCTTCCCAACACCACCATCCGCAATATATGCTCGTCTCTCAGAGGGATTCTCAAGTCCTGCGATAAGCTTTCGATGCTCGTCCTCATCATGAATTTCCTCCCAGTCGACGATCCTCAATACCCATTGTGGATTTCCTCGTTGGTAGATTGCATGAAGGATCCACGCTTCACCCTGCTACTGGATTACCGTTCTCCACGCGTGGAGTGGAGCGATATCGTGAATGGGAGACGGACGTTATGGGATAGAGCCACGGAGTGGAAGAGGGCTAACGCTGCAGACGAACCTTCGAGATCGCTGCTGCAGCGACAGTTCCTAGAAACGTCTTACAAAGAGCGTGAAGCATACCCGCCTTTGCATAAGCGGGAAGAGGAATGGGAAATCGATCTCGTCCAGCGCGATGACTATGACCCGCAGGCAGACGACCCAGATTTGCGACGCGGAACCGGTTTCATCTCCGCCTTTGGTTGACCATCACCCAATGACCGCCGCCTGCGCCCTTCCATCAGAATACCCCGTACTTATCATCAATAGAGCGTCGGGCCTCTTGTCGGTAAGGGACCGTCTTAAAAATCTTTCATGATCGCGTCCCCCTGATGTTCTTGATGATCATGCAGATCCCTTCACTTTTGATTTATCATAAAATTACCGTGCCGGCTTGTGATATCGCTATTCAATTCTATTCGCTTCTTGTCATTCAGGGTGCAATTCCCCTCTGCACAGCATAGATCTAAATTCGGTCACCGACCTCGGGCATGCCCCATGGGTCAACTTCGGGGCGTCGTCATATTCATTGGCGACGGCTGTGTCGCCTTTTCCGACCACCCTTAAACTCTAATGAACGGTCCACGGAGACTGCAGTCTACCAGAATCTCAGAAGCGCGTCGGGTGCGCCCTGCGCTAACTTCATGTCCACATGGACCCCCCCCCTCCTATGTTTTCCATTCTTCTGATGCGAATTTTTGATATCCTATGCTATGCGCGAGATCTGCCGTTGAGTGGCTAAGGGTCCTTTTTTTACTTCAGATCTCTATTTTGATGCTCTCATACTTCGTGATGTACTTTGGGATTTTCTTTAGCGGGGCCGATGTACCCATGTCATCAATTTACGAACGCATACTTCGGCACTGGGTATGTTGGCGTATCATTTCTGGATAAGTATGGATGACCTTACCATGTCCAGTTCGCTCTTGCCAGGAATTTTTTAAAATCGCACTTGGTAGGAGTTACCACAGCCCACGCCCCTCCTTCTGATAGTATGAGGATCTGTGTGAACATTTAGTCAAGCCAAATCGAAACATACAGCACATGTCACTGTACTGCGGCTGAGGTGTACTTATCAGTGCTCAATGACGAACATGGCTAACGTCAAGTGGCACACGGCCCATATCATTTTCACCTTTAAAATCTAAACATATTCCGTTGGTCTCCTCTTGCTTACTAGAATATTTTCTATTCCTAATTGCGGGATCCATAAATTTGTGCTTGACCGATAGTAAACTAGCCGCCGATTTGTTGAAGATTTTCTGGTCTACCTTGCTCAATGTCAAACCTTTACAAATTCTGTACCATAATGTATTAGTGCCTGCAAAAGATGTAGCTGCATTACATCAAAAGCGGCTGTATCACAATGAAGCTACATTAACTATTTCCCAATGTAAGTTCACTGCGAGGTCTATATTGCAATACATAGTGGATACAATTTCGTTTTTTCAATTTAGTAAGTACTATGGCGCAAATAGCGGTCAAAAACGTTCGCGAGAAATAACCTTTGAGGATTTTGTAAATTATAAGTGATTGGATGACTTGCCGATTTCTCCCCAATATCTATTGTCATTTCTCGTATACATTAATAGTCTTTCCCGCAATATATATTACAGTTCCTGAAAACTAATTCACTTACCGACCACTATGACTTCCCATGAACTTATTCAGTTTCCGAGAACATACCTTTATGGTTCCCTAAAGATAACCTTTCAAAATGACGTCATGCAGTCAGATCCTGATTATAGACATCCATATTCCCGATGAAAATGCCTTCTTACATGCAATACTGAAAAAACTTTGTTCCCAAAGACGTCTTCTATCACTTTGAGGTTGCGAGGTGCCTTGGGAGATCGGAGATTGAAAGCTAACCTTGCCGAATGTCAGAGCCGCTACATGCTCGGTGATAACCGGTCATCGGCTTACACTGTGCCGGCATGGGAATGGCATTTGGGTTTGATTATTTGCCTGTGCTGTATCTGACTCTTATTCATACAAAATGTTGAAGGATAATTGTGAGTATCTAGACCTCTGAAATCTTTTTCCAAGCTGTCAGACTAGAAATGCATCTCTGAAAATGACATGCTTGACACGCCAACAAGCCAACCAACAAGCAGCAAGTGTGCATCAGCTTATCAATTAAATGACCTGATCCTTGACACGCCCAAGACACGCATTCTCATGCCCAGCATAGTATAAGCCGATGGCCGGTTATCAAAGAATGGAACCCTGATGTATATATAACAGCAGTCCTTTTTTCCAGTTCCAGATTAACATTCTTGGCCTGGTAGTACAATCATCAAGCTGCCAAGCCACAATAAGAAGAGACTACAGAAAGTCACCAATGAGACCATAAACCCACGAGAGCATGCAAGAAATGCCAAAACTAGGGGCATTTCGAGAATACAAGAGTCGGGAGAATATGAGAATGTGAGAATTGGGAGAATTGAGAAAATGTGAAAACTAGGTTCATATATCATGATCCGAAGGGCACATCAGATATATCAAAGTCTGGCTAGGAGAGACTAAGAACTGGGAGAAGGATATGATTTCAAGAGTGTGAGGATTGGGAGAATTCCGAGAGTTCGAGAATTGGGAGAATGAGAGAATGGAGAATTTCGAGAGTACAAGAAGTTGACAGTGACCATACTAATCGCGTACGTAGATAAAAGCAAGGCGAGAAAGTAGTGACGTTATTTGAATAGATTTAAGACGGCAAGGTAAAGCCAGTAAATGCACATGGAATCCATTACCAGCAGGAGTTACATAACAATTGTTACAATTCTACTATGAGACAATGCAGAGAAAGGGAAAACTAAACCGCAGTTTCCGAGGCTGAAATCCAGTTGTTAATCCGTTCTGTACGCTCTCGCTGTTCCTTTTCATGTCTCTTTCGCGCATTTCCGGACATCATCCAGAAGCCAAGAACCATCGCATCAATGTACTCATCAGGATTCCTATCCTGCTCATCATCGTCATCATCATCATACTGCTCCAGTTGATATTTGGTGCCTGGAGGAGGCGGTGGGCGATTTAGACTTTTTCTATTATCGGATCTTGGTATAAAAGTTTGCTGGCATACAATGGGTACAGCTAGAGGTCGAGGAAAGGGGTATGAATTAAGTGTTTCATTGCCTTTCAAATAGTACTTGAGGAGGACTGCTGCATTGAAATAATCCAGAAGAAGACCAGAAGGAAGGTCATTGGCACTCGGTTCCATGAACATAGCATCAGAAGGTGATTCGATGTGTAGACTCTTCGGACCAGGACTATCAACTGCCAACATCATTGTAAAGCGACAATCGAGAGGGGCCATGCTACCGGGATAAATATCATGATTAGGCACAGCCAGCGGAATATCCTCACGACGAAGGTAACAGTTAGGTGTCTGGGAATAATAAGGGTGTGATCCGATGAAAGAGATCATGGAACTGCAGTACCTTGAATATAAAAACATTCCTCTTCGATATACTAAGGTGAATATTGGGCGAATCTAGAAACCCATTCCTTGGATCGTCGACTCTATCAAAACCGGACATGTTGTCGTTATCGTAAGGAGTTCGATTTTCAATGATTAAATTGAGCCACTGGAAATAATGAGAATCCGGGGGTACGCATCAAAGAAAAATCAAATAGTTACATCAGCACCTTTGCTATGTGCAATGATGTGTTGACCATGGCAATAATCTGGAAACGTCCCAGAAAATATCCCGGACCCGTCTCTTTCAATTAAACGCGTCCGAAAAGCCGTATCATGACCTTCCGAAGTCGATGAAACGTTGCTGCCCAATTCGCGCACGGCCTCTGGGTCGACAAGTGACGAAGTGAATGATGATTCTGCGACAGTGTCAATAAAGGAAAATATTGGAGAATAAGTTACAACTCGCCATCGCCTTCAACATGATAGAGGTAAGTCCTACCAGCTTCAATTTTAGTACTGATCGCACCACCTTCTTCTCCCTCGAGAGCAACCACCCTATCATCGTTATCGTGCAACGTCCCTTTCAAACCGAGAACGATGAAGCAGAAGTAATGGAGTAACCTCGAAGGACTGAAGCTTAGGCGCCGGATCTCACCGAAAGGGATGTCAATAAACACATCGCCACCGGCTTTTAAATTGAGGACAACGTGGATGTTCTCTGGGTTAGGCGGAGGGCGCATCGTGGTATGTGGTCTAGGAGCTTGACGCCTGATGCACAAGGTTACGGTAAGTCTCTGCTTTGTCATCGACTTCCATCATGTGAGTCAACTCATTCCATGCCGCCATCGAAAAATCGGGACCAGAACGGGCAGATAACGAGCATTCGAAAGTAGCACCTCAATCTCAAGGCCAGATCTTTAATCGCCATTGCCTATTTGTCGAAATCCGACCTAATTCGCCTGGTTCTCGGGTCCTACAACGATCGAATTTTGTATTTTTATTTGCGAACAGATACCTGATCTTTTGCAGCATACTGTACCAAGGGTTCATGGAAACGAAACGCTTATAGGTGATGCTATTGAGTTGGAAGGTCTTCCTATCGCTCGGAATGAGTTGAACGTGGATACGGTGCCGATTGCGATTGGGTCAAATAATCGAATGGATCACGACAGAAAGAAAGTATGTCTCTCTACCACTGGATGTACGTCGGGGAAGTGCAAATAGAGCTGGGTCAGACAATCTCCCCAAGAGAAGTAGGACCTGCCCTTACCGTTCTGGACGATCACCGCCTCGAAAAATGCGTCCGAGAAAGTAGAACAGTGAGCGATGGTCAAGGTATCGCAACGCCAGCATTTGACGAAGTCGACCAAGTCAAAAGAGGGATCTTGGATATTAAGAAGCTGAAGTGTGGGATTATAAAAAGAATCATCGACCAATTTCAGGTTCGATTGGCATTTATCGATGTATATATCGTTTAGACCTTGACATCCAGAAAAAGTGAGCGTCTTGTCCTGAACCACTCTGAAGAACTCGCACATGATGTCTGCGTCCATCTCGATCATGGTCAACGACTCCAGACCAAATAAATCGTACTCAGCACCCTCATGCTCCTCATCGTCATCGATCGTGAACCAGACCGAGTGAAGGGTAAGGTGGATAAGGGATAAGCTGTTGGCAATGGCGAAGTTTATCAAGAACGTCGTACAAGGAAATCTCACAATCGCCACATTCGTGATGCACCGCATTTTCGTTTGTACGGATGATAAGGTTTGCTGCAGTCTATAGGATTGTAATGGGAAATTTTCAGCCAACGGAGGTCCGGAATCTCGAATTCCCAGCTGTCGTTGTAGTTGAACATATAATAGATATTTCTCCCGTCAATGGTCAAGTGTGTCAGGCGAGGTTTGAATTCGAACAGAGGTTTATCCAGAGGAATATTTGCGAAATCTAATACGGGCTGTTGGAATATGTGTTCGTCGGTGTCTGGGTCCCATATGTTCCTCTCGACTACACATTGCAAGGAAAGACGTCGAAGGAGGCTAGCTTCTACTGGCAAATACCGTGGGAGTAAAGGAGGTGCGGTGCTGACGGTGGCATCAACATGACATCGCAGGAAATGAGGCTTCTGCATCAGCGCCTCCATGAACAGAGAGACAGTCTTGCTCTCAAAAGCTTCAACTTGCTCCAAGGTAGCCACAGCGGAGCCCTGCCGTCCACGAGTAACGAAGACGCAAATCGGAAATTCCTTAGACCACTCAAGGTATGCACGGGCCTTCTTGACGTTCGTGCCACCGACCATGTCGAGAAATAGCAGAACGTGCTTCCAAAACTCGGCCGTATTTGAAAGGATGTCCTCCCAGCGTTGACATACAGCGGCGAGAGAGTAAGGAAAAAAGGTAGGGGACCGTACTACACCAAGGCTGACATCTACGCCTCGTGCATTGAAATCTGCGACCTGCGCGGCGTGAACTTCTTTGAAAATGAGCGTGAAGACTCCGATTGGCATCTTCGAGTTGATAATTGACGTATCCTGCATGTCTGGGAGCTGAATGAAGAATAATGAATTGGGGAAGGAAGAAAAAAGTAAATGAGAGTGGCAGAGATTGAAAAATGATATGGAACCGTGCCACCCACCCATCGATTTTATACCGTTCGGAATTTTGCCACAGCTCCTTTCATCCCAATAAAGCAAAACCGTCCCAGGGGCGAACTGTAAAATTAGCCCAAAATTAGAAGTACATTCGTAGCTATAGCTGTGAATAAAAATCGGATGCTTGCGATTAAATAACAGGAAGAGGCAGGGATTGGTGATAAACTTACTGCATCAGGCAGCATAATCATACAGTCCCAAAGCGTAGGTCAGCCCAAAGCACGTGATGCATAACCGTGCTACGCGTCGGACGGCTAAACATACCATCGCGGATTTGACAGCTCGTGGAACGATCGAGACCGAGTCAAGCTGGGAGGGAGATATTCTCGCAGTAACAGCAGCGTAGTCCTTACGCAGGAATCTGTCCTAGCTGTCTAGCGCCGACTGGTGGCGCCGACGATTGACGCGGAAGAGTTATTAATTGCTAGGGTGGTTGGCGGTGTACGGCAGGTCCAGGTATTGGGCTTGAGCTTGAGCCTTGCATCAACAGAACAAAGGAGTTGGAAAAAAGACTCGAGGATACGCGTGACCGGGGTATGTCGTCCATCTCCAGTACAGAAGGACAGAAAAGGATGAATCAGCATCGAGCCAATCGTCAGGGAAAATAAAAACGCGATAATGGAAGAACGGAGAGCGGAGAAAGACAAGAAGTAGCACATAATTGATGGATATTGATACGGGAATTGAAGTCTGGAGACTGAAGATGAGTTCAAGAGAACCAGTCCAATCCGTGTGACGCGTGACAAATCACATACACTCCTCCTGGAACATCTTTTTTTGTTGAATCTCCAGCCCTTTGCTTCCTTGACTTCTGGAGCGCGCCATATCCTTTCGACACCATCCACCATGCTTCCCCTCCCGTAAAGACAGCCATATCTCCCACTTCCACTATCAAAGTCGCAGATTAAATTTTAAACTTCCGAATTTCAAGATGATGGGTTATGAGCTGAACGCGACACGCCGAATTCCCAGGAAGAGCCTGAAAGTATTTGAAAGTTTCTGTCGAGTCGCACAGTGTATCAGACGAATGTCGTGATGAGTGGCTGGGGTGATACTGGGGGTTGTAAAGCGTAAGCTTCAGACCAAAAAGCTGCTCCGCTGTACAATGTTCACAGATCCCGCCGCCATCAATAATTCACGGCCAAGGCAACGCGCCCAATGTCTACCTCCCACCTCCCACCTCCCATCACCACCTCCACCTCCCAAATTCGACTTCACAACTACCTCATTACGCAGGCCCCTACAACTTCCAGCGTCCAATCCCCGACTGGAAGCTTGAAATTGCACGTGGTAGCATCAGCAGCAGTCCGACTCGGAGAATAGTTGCCACTCTATCCGCTGCATGACTGCGGCCTTCTAGTTCCTACCGCATTCCTCCGCACAGCAATATTTACACCTCAACGACCTCTTCGCATCCTACCCTACTTGCATCCCGCCGTCCCCAGCCGCATCTCACCATCACCATACCCACATCCATCAGCTCAACTAACAGCCTATAGTCCCCACTAGCGCGTCGCCGCGCAAGCAACTCGACGTATGTAGTTTCCACACTCCAGGAGAAAAGGAGGGGGGGAGTGCTCTTCCACAGTCCGCAATCCGTAATCCATAACCCGCAGTCCACACACCACCACGGTCACAGTCCGGACCAGCTGGCGAGTAGAGCGCCGCTTCTAGTAGCCAACCTTGAGATCGTGTGGTGGAAAGTGTGGTGACGGTAGATGGAAAGCGTGCAGAGACAAATGGAAACGGGAAAGGGTGGCGAGGATCATAATGGGAATCAGGGTTCGAAGTTGAAGGGGGTGGAAGTGGAGGCAGAGACAGACCTGTAGGAGGCGCCAGAGGCAGAGTTGCAGCGGAAGAAGGCCACACGACTCCCCCACCGGAAGGAGACAATGTCTAGATCAAGAGGTAGTAGTGATTCCTTCTTTCAAATCCAAACGACGTCCCGAGTTTGACAAGTGAACAATGGCTGGAGCGTGTAAGGACGTGTAGGCCACGCTGTTCAGCTCTAAGAAGTGTACTAGTCCCTTCTGGAGGAAACTTGGACCGTACTTCATGAGCGCAACAGCAACCAGCAGCCGGCGATGTGAAAGTGTTGCTTATGACAGCCACAGACGCGAACATGGAAGTGAAAATAGGCTGCAGTTTCTTGATTGATGGATTCTTCGCCCTAGGTGATGGAAATCCAAGCCGTCTTCGTTGTCGTTTTGTCAGTAGAGTCGTCCTGCACAGATACGGCGTTAGTAACCCGACAATTACAGTGAAATTCTAAGAAAACGAAATGAAGCAGCTACTCACGCACAATATCACAGAGAAGAATGGTCCAAAATTCCACATTCCGTTCTGACCTCTTATCCATCTAGAAGAGTGCACATATACCGACGTTATACAGCCACGCGTGAAGATCAATTGGAAGCGACCAGGGCTGAGCCTAATGACTAGATACTATGGCCTTAAGACTTCAGCGGTTCGAAAAAGCTACAAGCGAGACTCACGGTCACTCACTTTCACCCTCACCTTCAACTCCTTCCTTTCGACTGTAAACAGTCATGCATAAGCTTGCTAGGTAAGATAGGAGGCTAAGGCGTGCGATTCCGGTCACAATGAAGATGTACTCTTCTTCCAACTTCTTCAATTGCAAATGGAAGCCCTACGGCCGAGTCTAGACGTAAAAAAAATCAGTCAAAAAAAGCACCAAGGAAGGTTAAAATCTAGACTCACTTTGGCTCCTGAGCTCCATACTTTCAGGGTAGAGCGCCGAGTGCCTCGGTAGGTGGGTTGATAGGCAGAACTGGCTTGACAATGCGAATTGAATGACTCATGCCCTTGATAAACTATAGTCGAGAATTAAGAGTCGATGATTGCAGTCCTCGAAGCTGGTGACGGACGGTGACCATAAATCTGGCATTATAAAACAAGCAACATTATGTACTTAGTCGAACTGTGGAACGTTGGACTGGGAAGGGAGTACGGTAAGTAGAGGTCGAGTCGGAGAAAGAAAAATCGACTAGTTATGTTACGTAATGAGATGAATTTCCGTCACAGTAGTCATTTACCATCACGTCAGAGTATAATTTTGCCTTTCTCCTAACGTCTTGAACTTTATCCCTTCATGGAGGTTACCCAGCCTGTTTAACGCCCTTGGGTCGTGACAGGCACATTCCAAAATCTACATTCAAGGGGTGTATAGCCCGGATGGAGCTTTCCGATTCTGGTGTGCGGCAGTTCCGTCCTTTCTTCCGTCGGATTCCTGTTTTCTTTCTTAAACAAACGCTCAACGCTATCTATCTAGAGTATTTCCATTTCACCCTACCTATTTAAAAGACTTCCCTGCTCATTTTCCGTGCATCAACGTATATCAAATTGCTAAATCTCAATCTACACTACCAGAAATTCAACAACTCATAACGAACGGCAGTAGTAGTAGTAGTAAAGTCCGTAATAAATGTCCTAGGGGGGCGCAAGTAACGAGGCAAATTCCCAACATCGTTTCAAGCTCCAAGCCCAAGTTTTCGACTTCAAAAAAATCATCTCCAAAGTGTCGACATCTAAATTTCTAAAGCGAGGCCACCTCCTTCTCTTTATCCTCAACATGCGTCGGCGGTGCGAGGAAAATGCCCGGATTGATGAAGTTCATGGTGTACATAGCCAATATGACCATGGCGCCGTCCAGTACATCTTTAATCACAAATCGATTATCATCAGCTGATACCCAAGGAAGTGAGAAGGAAAAAAACGTACTGAAATACAATTGATTGCTGATGATCCTCCCTTTCCACCCATCTGCCAGCTCGATAGTCCGATAGACGGCACTAAAATATTACCAACAAAAAAATAAGATGATAAGGACCGAGGATGTAAACGTATAAACTGACCGGATAAAGAGCACGGTGGTACTAAACACCAAAGCGCACGACATAGCCTTTAGCTTGAACGTGAACACTCCTCTCCGATCTCCATTTTCTGCTGGGGCTGCGTTGGCTGTACGATACCCGATTGGGGAGTCGTGGTGGTACCGGAAGAAGTACTCCGCAGCCAAGATCGAATAGAGGACGATGACGACTACGGATAAGATGTTTTCTTCATTCAGCCAGGGAAGGAATATGTGAAAGTGGATTGCTCAGTTACCTAGCTGGAAAACGATCCCTCCGAGCATAATATGGGCACCCTAAAAAGAGTTGAGTAACATAATCCCAGCAAAATTCATTGATAATGGAATTTGACTGACATTATTGGCTCCTTGGAGGTCAGACGCCGAAGCAGCTATCCCTCCCCCAAGTCCTTGCACAACAAGGGAGATGACATCCTAAACACATCATCAAACTGCGTAAGCCCTCTCTCCCTCCGTTTACCACGCAACGAATGACCACGTACGCAGCTGGTGAATATGATGGTGTCTATATTGATCACCGAACGATCAGTCATTCCTCTAAAGAGCTGATTCGAACAAGGACAGGACGTACACCACTTTGGACTGAGACGACTATACGCCGGCCCAAGACGCTTGATCACATTCCCCAAAATTACGAAATTAGCAGCAAGCAGCGGCGTAGGCGCGACGATGGTGCACGTTATCCTACATCCCAATAGCACAGTAAGCCCAACAGTTCAAACAGTAGAGTACATCAGAAACCACGCACTCGATCTGGAAAGGCGTCGACAACAGCGGAGAGAAACTCGACCAAAGCCGACCCGCCCATCCAAGCAGTTCGATCACACCGCACAAGCATGCCGTAGGGACAAGCCAGAGCACGCCGTACTTCACGGCCTGAGCAGAGTGGACGACTGCAGTTGCAAGTGCCAAGGTGAGACGGCGTCGTATGCAGGAGGTATTGCAAGCCAGGGCACTTACGCGTAGAGACACCAAAGAGAACGAGCATCGTAATCGCCACACCTTCAGAGGGTATATAATTGTATGGCGATTGTTGAGCCAGTGAGAGAGTCGCTGATGGGACGCGGCGTGAGGGGTGAATACTTGAGTCATCATGCACTTACCTGTTCCGTTGTTTATCGACATTATGGCGCTCAACACCAAGATGAGTATAAAGTCTAAAAGGGTCGAAGAGTCGTAAAGAGATATCCTGACTCCACCACCAAAACAGTGGGGTGGTACTTATACCTACCGTGCACCGTGCACTAGAAGATCTCTAAGCGCGGATGTCGCGTTTCCGGCAGGCACCCGCAGTACCGAATCCCTCCTTGACACCCGAAGGGTGATAGCAACATCGTGGCTATACAACGCAGTCGACATCCTCCCCAGCCCATTTCCAGGTACGTTCACGGTTTAACGACATAAGGGGATCTTTATCTATTATTAATCTCGTTCGACTCGGAGCACGCTCTCCGTGGGTAGAGGAATACATAAAATAAAACGAACATCGAGGTGAGAGGACTGCGGTATCTGACGCCATCCGCACGATGGGTGGTACAGGCAGTACTCTCTATAATAGCAAACTATCAACTATCCGCAACATACCCCAGACCCCAGATTCGTTGGTCAGTTGTTTGAGCGAGTTGGTTGCCTGAGGTTGTACGCTGCGCATTATAAGGCGGTACGTGAACCACATGCCAGCTATGCTCTGCGCAGGTCCTCTTCGACTGTGCACCATCGCGAATTTCGCTTTCGTATATCATATTACAGGAAAGGAGAGTGGGTCAGTATAATTATTATTCGACCCTCCTATCACCCATCCGACTGGCCTTGAAACCCGGCGAGTCATGAACTTCATATACACAATTCGATTCCTAATGCATAGAAGGAGATAACAAAGTCTAGAACTCCTTGACTGTAATCTTTCGTCGTGTCCATTCTCTCAGGAATGGTGCCACCATCTGAATCTTCCGCAACCTCCCTTGAAGATGTTCGGAACGTACTCGCCAATGTAAATATATTTCTCCGCAGATAATCGTTTTCCAAGATCATTTGAAAATTAAAATACAACAATTGATACAACATATCATTCAAGGTGATCTTCTTCACAACAAGAGTATTCTGCGATATCGCATCACGTAGAAAACGTCATCCCAGAATAAATCTCAAGCCAGCCCGCTAGATTCTCTCGTTCAAAACGCGTAAAACTCCAAGGTTTTCCTTTCACCAGTTCCAAGTGTCCGTTCCAGAGATACACATCAGCGTCAACCTTGACCTTCTCCTCAATCTGAACACCATGTTCTTTTTTCTTTAAAATCACAAGTGGTTCAACTTTGATGACTTTGAAAGCACTTCCCATAAAATCGTGGATTTTTCGGCGCTGCAGGTCAGTCTGTGGTCGTAGCAGGAGCCCGTCAACGTGGACTAGAGATTTTTCGTTTGTGTCGTCGGAGACAACTACAAGGGCTGGAAATTCCTTTCCGACGATGGAGACGCAGGAGTACCCTCTCAAGATCGCGGGTTGAATGAGTGGACGGATCTGGTCCAACTCTTCAGGATCACTAGTCAGAACGCAAGCAAGTAACTGAAGGGCCCTGAGGGTGCCATACAGGAACAATGGTCGGGGAGTAGGCTGATTCGTCTGATTCGCCTGTTCGACCGCGATGATCAAATTGATATTACTTGAAGCTTTTAAGAGGTTGAAGATAAATGGACGTACCATTATACTGAGGTCTAAGACTCGAATATGCAGAAAGAGTGTAGATTGAACCAAGAAGGAACGTTGGAAGTCGTGATTTTATCAAACAGAGAACAATGACATTAGGCGAGCTGAGCTTCAAAACGAACTGTCGCACGCTCTTATCACATTAAATCTTCTTCTTGTCAATTTGCTTATACTTTAACTTCAAGAGAGAATGCCCTAACGATAGTTGCTTGCTACCTCTTGTATTAGCTGGATGTGTGCATCTGGGCGTATCATCAAGTTCAAGTATCGATCACTTTTGACCATCCTTTCAACATGGTCCATTATTTGACTACTTTTTGATAAATTTTGTTCTGATAATCTTATATCACGGGCTTGTGGATTAGTTCCATCTTGCAGTATCAATCAGAAATCCACAGCTGCACACTCGTACGATACAGGGCTTGAGCGAAATTCCTTGACGCTATTAATAGGTACTTGCGGATGACATCATATCTGTGGTCCAGACCCTAGACCAGGGAGTCGATGCCAAATTGCTGCTCTCTCTTGGTATTTATCTACTTCTGGATACTTTCCATCTAACGATACATCGGTCGTTTTAATTTGCTGCTTACGCTGTGCTGCCTTGAAAAAAGTTGCCTTCCAAAATGGAAAACTGTCCGTCCTCTAATTGTCACTTGTGATAACAAATTACAAGACGGCGAACGCTGCTGTAATTTAGCTTGAAAAACATGTGTGTCCAGGTCCATTTGCCATGGATGTCTATTATCCAACCAAACTCGATCTGCATAATTGTTCCTAGCAAACATCACCCACAGTCAATTGTGGCGTTGTGGGTCCCATATAAAAAAAACGATTCCAAGGCCCTTTCCTTTCCTTTCCTTACACACCCTTAGCTTGATCCCACAACGCCTGTTCAAATCCTTTCTTCCACATCCACCATCCTTCTCTCTTTCCCCAGAAGTAAATCATGCCTTCGACCCTTCCTTCTCCCAAAGAACCTCGTACGTGCATCACCCATCACACCATTCATCCACCGCAACTCCCATATTAACTACCCATTTCCTCCAAATCAAGCGGCGCCTTTCAAAGAAGTACCCTACAACCTCCGCTACGCATATTTACTCCCTTTCGCAAGCCACATCATAGAGTTTATCTCTTTGGATCCCGCATCCTCACCCAGACCCGTCACTCGCCCTCCTAATTGCTTCATGATATTCCGAGCGGCGTTCGTCAAGGCTGGGTTGGGGGATTTATATCCGAATTTAACCTTGTCCGGAGCTGCAGGTGCGAGCGGTTGTCCTTGGCCTTGGGATTACATATCCTAACAAACCCTTTCTTGCCAATCTAATCACGTATCTCAGGTCGTGCTTGGAAATCACTCCCCGAAGACGAAAAGCAGAAATGGATCGACACAGCGAATGAGATCAAAGCCGCTCACGTTGAGAATTATCCCAACATCATATACCCACCAAGGAGAACCAAAAAACACCTTCATGCTCATGCTCATGCTCGAGCGCTGGATAGAAACGATCCTTATTCCCAGTCCCAGCATGTCTTTGAACTGCCTCTCCACGGTTCATCCAAAGCGCAATTTCCCAAGAGCGGCGCACCCAGTCCTCTCTCTTTCCAACCACGAGCACCCTTATCATTGAAATCCCATTTAATAGGCGCTAATACTTCCCGTTCTGTATATGCTTATAATCCAACCCTCCACTATCCACCACTTCCGAGACCTATAAACTTCCCAGTCCCACCCCCCGTCCCACCCCCCGTCCCAACCCCCTCCAAGTCCACTCATATCCAAAGAGCCTCGCTCAGGTTCGCTCCTCCCAGTCCACGGTCTAACCTCCACCCTCCCCATCCCCACACTCAAACCACCACCACCACCACTGCATCGTCACCCGGACCCTCCACTAGTCCACAAAAGACGCACCCAGTCAAACTCCATCCTTCACTGAATTTCGGCTATCTACTGCCATTCACTAGCACGGGGGATATTGCGATTGCGAGTGCGAGTGCGAGTGCGAGCGGTGAGGTTCGGTTTAACCCTGGATCTGGGACGTCTGTATATGAGGTTCCTCAGGCTGCAGAGGAAGAGAGGGGGGTGGTTTGGATATACCAGAAGCGGGGTATCTTGCTGAAGATGCGGATAGGGAGTCGAGTATTATAGGTCGTTTACGCGAACAAGAAGAGGTGGGACAAATAGAGAACGCCAGCTATACGCCTGTTCCCGACTATGATGATGACGATGATGGTGCTCAATTTCAGACTGACGCAGGCCTCTCCGATGACGCAACGGGAGCAATACGACAGACAGGCAGCCGAACACTGACATTTTAAATCCGAACTAGCAAACCATAGTTATGGACCTCCACGAATATCGAGTTGATAGTGGATATAATTCTTATTTAGAACGTCCATCACGACAAATCCATCAAATCCATCATACTTCCAACCGCACGTAATATACATCGAATTTCAACAGCAAAGAACAAAGACGAGCGTAGCGTACAGAATTCATTGAGATTATGGGAATCAATAGGATGGGGCGTAGCACAGAACACGGTACTCCTAGATATAAATAAAGTGAATGAATACATTTTCGTAAGAAAGAAATTGAAACAAAGCTCCATACCCTAACATGTTTCTCTTTACCATCATAAGGGATATACGCTCCTAGATAAAAAAAATGATACATATCAATCAATACACACACGCATAGTCATAAGTAAAGCACGCACCATCAAGCTTCTCGCTGGTCTTTCCTGGGTGGACAGCATCTTTGTACGGAGCTTCAACGATGTAAAGAGGCGTTCCATCGTTCTCCTGGCCTGCAGTGACCGGGCGATAGCCCAAGCTGGCGACGTTGATCCGGCCCGTTACAGGCACCCACTTCAAGCGGTTCATGTCCCCGATCAGGACTTCGAATTCTTCCACCTAGACGTGAAGTTAGCGGAGAAATTGGTTGGAAAACATGTGTTCTGCGTACATGAATTTCGTCATCCTTGTAGCCGAGGACACCGCCTTTTTTGAACGCGTCAGAGGCTTTACCGAGCTCTTTACGCAGCAAAACAAGTCAGTACCCAAAGCGCGTCACGGGATAATGAGGACATACGAAGACCGCCCTACGAAAAAGAACAAAAACCGTAAGCCCAAGAAGTAAAACGATCCAACAAAAACGTGGAAACGTACATCGTAAAACGCACGGCAAATATACAAATTCCACGACTTCTCCTTTCCAACGAGAATAGCGCCCTTCGGGATATGTTTTCCCTGCGTGAACACCCAAAGACAAGGCTCTTCCGTCCCGTTCCTGCGATACGCCTCCGTGCGAGCCGAAGCTTCCTGGAGCCAATTCTCACGGGCCCATCCATCGGCCCTTGACTATGGAAGGGAGAGAGTAAGGATCTTCAGCGTGACAGAACAGATGATATGGAACTTACATGTTCCTTGTGCTCTTCGTGCTTCTTATATGCGAGTAGGCCGCCCGCGAGGAGAGCAGCGCCGCCAAGGAGACCTCCTCCGATCTGAATATATGCACTGATCAGAAACTGTACGGGCATTGCGCTATCAAGATTATGGCTTTTACCTCCAACTTCTTCTTCCCTTCCTCAGTTTCGTACCAGTGATCAGGTTTCTGGTCTATCATTTCGCGTTGGGGGTCAGTGACGGGGCATGGGATGGGGACTTGGAATACGCCCACCTTCCTGAGATTGACCTTGTTGGCCGTACTGAGGTTGTTGCTGAGGCGGCTGGTAAGGCTGTTGTTGTTGGTAGCCAGATTGATACTTGTTGTCTCCACCCGTGTTGTGGTCCTCGTCGCTCAGACGGCCCCAGAGGGCTGGAGTGGCCGCAGGTGTCCAATCGGACTGTAGGGATAGAAAAATGTGCGTTGAGGCATAGGAATGAGGACGTGGAGAGAGCAATCGAACCTGTGACGTGTGGGGTTGGACGATCTTGTAGTGATGACCTATTCGGCGCAGGTAAGTCGTCAGTGAGTGCACCCCTCCACCGTCCCTCTGACAGAGAGCACGCACCTTCATACTCCACGATGTCGCCGTAGCTGTACGCAGTGCCGGGTTCCCAGTATTGAGTCATGGTTGGTTTTGAATTTAGAAGAAAAGTACTGAAGCGGATTGAGGTGAAGATGCAGTGAGTGTTCGCTTTTGGGGGGATAATACGAAGTAAACTGACCATGGCTTTTATATAAAACCGGGGTGCAGCCCCCCGGCCGCAGGCGATACCATCGATGAGAGATGGAAGATCGAATCCGATCGACAAAAACGAGTACCCGAGGCGTTGGCAGCCCGCTAGTTCCCGCCTAAATAGAAACCATCAGTGGCAGTGCGTTCCATGTCGCCCAGCCCCCTCACTAAATAAACATCCGCTTCACCGCCTTGCACTGCAGGGGTTTGCGTAGCGCCGGGAAGAAATATTCCAAGAGAATCGACGTTGACAACACAACGTCCAACGTACTCGAAATAATCCATCTAAAAGTTGGCACCACCATCACCTGACACATCGATGAGCCAGGAATGCGATGAGCCAGGAATGAAATCACGATATGAACTCGAAAGGAAATGACCCATCGGAAAGGTAATCGCAAGAGCCAACATGAAGGCGGAGGGGGAGGCAGAACTTAGAAGCATAGATCCCCAATCCGCAGCACCAATCACATCGATAAACCGTCCCCACCCCTTACACTGCATAGGATTCGCAAAAGTCTGGGCTTGGGCTTGTCTATGGGTGCCAAGCAAGCCGCGTTTATAGGGTGCCCCAATGGCAATTGACAGGCGGAATGCCAGCTGATGGAGAACGCAGTCTAAATGAGGGTCGGTCAGGTGGAGGAGCGTTCCAAATGCTAAATTTCAGAAGCAGCGAAGGTGACGCCAGCTGGCCTGTGGAAAGCAGAAGGAGAAGTCAATCATTGGGGTCGGCACCGGAAGGCTTCGGCATGGAAGGAATTTAGGGTGCTAGTTCAAATTGAGTGCGGCCTTCCTCCTGTCGATTAGTGATTAGTCATGGTTCTCGTGTACAGGAAGAGGAAACGAGACCAACATCACGAAGTCAAATGAGAACGAGCGCATCGATGACGAGTTCAGAAACTCATCCCATAGAATTCGAGTGTGCTACCCTTTTCAAAACCTAGAAGTAAGAAACTGGATAGTAACCACGCAGAAGTTAGACAACGATAATAACCAGGCAAGGAATTAAAGCATTTCTCTACGAGACACCATGTTCCCTCACACGACCAAGGAAAGGAGAGTCTCCATCGCCTCCATCGTCTCCATTGTTTCCATGTAACGGATAGATTCAAATAAAATGCACGGAGAAAGCATGTAACTTTAAGTCATCTGCAGCGCAGTGGCGAAATGTGAGAGATCCAAAGCGAAGTACAAGTAGTAGTTCCTTTTATACCAATTCCACAGACTCCCCAGCTCCAAATTCCGACTCTACGAGCAGTTCCTTTTATACCAATTCCACCGGTTCCCCAGGACCCCAGCTCCAAATTCTGATTCAGAAGCCGCTGACGGCACTAAACACGACTTTGGATAAGTGCAAAACATCTTTAATATTCACACCTCTCAAAAAATCATTCAGTCCTAAGTTTGTCGAAGAAGTTGTACAGGACCCAGCCGAAAGCCGAGCTTTTTCGTCTGAGGAGCCGGATTGTCAAACGCAGCACCAAGTCACGCTGTTTCAGCCAAACATTTGTAGAAATGACGAGGGCTGCCCACAATGTCGAGGTGTTGTATCCTCAAAGTCCTGATTATCCTTTCTGAAGGCTGGCGCCGTGCATGGAGCTGGAATTTATATATATATCTAAAAGATAATGTTAACATTTGACAGTGACTTGATATCGAAACAAGTCTTGGACCTGAGCTACAAGTGTACGCGCGCCCAAAGGACCATCATAATTATAGGACCAAGTTGGCTCGCATTGTTCCATTCGTCCTTCTCGGGTTCCTGATCACCCATTCCCTCATTTCTCGCGCCTCATTCCTCATGAGGGGTGCTGCCAGTACGTACTACGCCTAGCCTTTCTCATTCCATGCTGAAAATACCCCATGAAGCTTCGAATTATGGCACGTAAAACCACCCAGTCCAACACTACAGTTAGCAGTTAAAAAAAAAAATGATAAAAAGAAAGAAAGAACACAGAAAAATTGTAAATAAGTCGAGTACCGGGAGGACCGGTACCCCGGAGGTATTAAAACCTAAGTAAGCGAACAAATACAACCTCCGTGACAAGTCTCTCTATGAAAAGCTGAAAGCGCTAGATGTTCTTGCACTGTCAAGTAGCAGTAGCAAGGAATCTCATCTCATTGTCACCCCCCACGTACCCCGGTTACTCGACAATCGCAAATGCAGCACAATTCATGCGTTTGTCGAATGCAAAGTACGCAAACCCGTCCATCCGCCATAAATGTGCAGGAGAGTGTGTGTTGTCAAAATCCGGGGTAACAGGGGGTTGTTATAACAATAAATGGGAAGGGTGGCTTGGGGATGTGAAAGATGGAGATGAACGTGTCAAGCACTGCAAAAGATAAGAGAAGAGAAAAGGAAATAAAAGAAAAGACAATAAAAGAAAGGTAGAGCGTACAGACTGGATAGAATAGAATATAACGCACCAAGGAAAAGAAAGGAAAGGGACATGGGGATGTCTGCTATTGCGAGAAAAATGATCAAAGATCGAAAGCAGAGCAAAGCGACGTTTTTATAGACTCTCAAGGTCTCAAAAGTCCCGACTCGGAAGCGGCTGACTGCGAGACAAGTATTGGACCTGAGCTATTAGTATGCGTGCCCATAGGACCAGACTCGCACTGTTCCGTTGTCTCTCGGGGTCCCTGACACCCATATTGCGTATTTAAAAGGCCTCCTGCCGTACCTCGCCTAGACTGTCTTATTCTATGGAGAAAATACTCCATGAAGCTTCGAATCGTGTACGTAAAGGACTGGGTCGCAGTTTGCAAATAAGTATAGCATATGTGGTCTACATTGATAAAGGAACACAAGCTATAAGTTGAGTATCTTACTTTTATGTTGATTTTTATCTTCTCAAGACAAGTAAACGCTTAATAAACCTCGATGTCGATAACCACATTCAGCGAATAACCCAGCAATATAATTTCAGCGCAGAAAAATCCCATGTGGTGTCCGCCCGCCTGAAATAGATGTCCTTTCCTAAT
Organism: Gymnopilus junonius; assembly: GCA_015501075.1. Lineage (NCBI taxonomy): Eukaryota > Fungi > Basidiomycota > Agaricomycetes > Agaricales > Galerinaceae > Gymnopilus > Gymnopilus junonius. The sequence continues at coordinate 98,201 of JADNYJ010000053.1, read as the reverse complement.
CAGCCGGGCGCGCGTCATGGGAGGGACCCCGGAGGTATTAAAACCCAAGTATCCGAGGGGTTCTGGGCGTCTGGGGCCCCCTTCCATTCACCACGACTAAGATTGATTGCGGATGACACGGGGAAGAAAAAGAACCCAATAATGTATGGAAGCGTTCTATCGGCTTGGGTTACCGATACTAAAGGCTCCAAATATTTGTGGTATGGAAGCCGTACTACTGACGCCAACGTGCCTGGGCGCCGGCGGGGTGATATTAAACATACGGGATACTGTATTGCGAGCTTTGGCTTAGCCCACTTTCAGAATCAGAGCGCAAGTTACACTTGAGTTTGAAATGAAAAGAATGAGAAATAAATTTTGACTCCCCCTCAATTTTGATGGCAAGGCAATATCAAAGTAACTAAGCTCCTGTGTGGAATTAAAGTGGTGCAAGAAAAATATCAGAAACGAACTGAGGTCTCTTCTCCGACGTAAAATATTTTTACAAGCCAGTTATACGAGCTCCACTCCTGAGGAAAATTGCGAATGATGGGGACCCCAAGTAGGCATAGAAAAGACACCCTAAGGATCCTCATACATTCTTGTTTGAATGTCGGACATTATAATGTCGTAGCCATCTTCCTGTCCCTGTCAGATCTTGCAACGGAACCGTTCAGGGCGCATATTTCCGCTGAAGAAGGGTTGTCCTAGACCAAAGCTGCGAATAATGGAACAGCAAATGGAGGATAAGGAAATCGACAATTTTCAGCGACGATCCTGAATGATGAAAGGAAATGGATGAACCAATACGCATGCTGCGTTCGTTTCGATGGTATGATCCAAATTCAATTCCAAACCTACAGAAAAACTTAGAAGGACGGATGAAATTTGAACTCCCATTTCTCCGAAACACATCTAATCAAGTAAGGTTCAAGAATGCCCCGGGACGAAGAGACCAGTCGTCCAGAGGTATGTGGAAGATAAGATAGATAGATAAACGGTCTTATTATAATCTGATAAGAAGAGAAGAAGTCGACATTCATAGACCCGCACTACGAGCTCTTAGGACTAAAAACTGTCATATGCATAGTGCAAATCTTAAATAGGTCTTGATGCCCGGGGTGGGGCAATCCGTAAGTGCCGAACCCGGAAATACATCCCATCTTTTAGAGAAAATTCTTCCATATCCAAACATGCACAACACGAAAATACCACGAAAACAACGGTATAGAAGAATGTTCGTGTTTTTAAGAGTAATGCAAAGGAACTTTTGGCGCATGTATGCTTGCTGTAAAAAGAGGGATCATTATACCGATAAGTAACAGAGCCAATCGTCATTTCGAAAGAGGCGGCCTTTAACGAAATAAATCAAACGACTTGGAGACTGCGTAACCTTCCACAGCTGCGCTATCTTCTTTGGTTCTAGTCATGTCAGGGATGGCAATATTAATAGAGTATTGTTCCTGCTAAACCTGTATTAAACGGCTCAGACTTGAGGAAAGAAAGGAAAGAAACTGAACTCGGGAAAAAAGTAAAGGCGGCATGCCATTCCTCTACGCCGAGCTTGGGGACGACCCATAGCAGCACATACACGTTGCCCGGAAGAAGTCTGACATCATCATGGAAGGAGGGACCGTCCATATACTTACTTACTTCCTTGATGGTGAACTCCTAAATCATGCGACTCTGAAGCCGTACGCAAAGAAAGAACAAGATTAGTCGAGTATGACGCAAGCCTGACGCGAGATAGAAGGAGGATGAGCAATACCTGTTTCTGCACTCCATAGATTTGACTTGCCATCGTCAGACCTATGCAGGTTCCGTGGTCCTATCAATTTGGTATCGTCTCGTCCACTGAATCCGTCGAAACGACGGCTTTAAGGTCCTACGAAGCATCAGGATATCCCTCGTGACAAAAAACGCGTCGACCCAATCGAAGAAAAGAAAAGATACATACACGAGCAATGGCGCCTTCCAAAACGGTGACGCCCGGTGATCGAATGATCATCCACGGAGAGAACACTTCAGTTTCCAAATCCAACTTGAAGGCAAAGGACTTTAATCCATCCATAACGTTTACCGAATGCTGAATACAGGTGCATTGAGCAAGGTGCTGGCATTACACAGATATGCCAAAATAATTTACAAGAAGTCGAGCAATCAGAAAGGAAAGAGCGTTCCAGCTTGAAAAGAATGACGGTGGATATATAGCGCCGAGCGACCCAGATAGACTGAGATAGTAAGATGAGACCACCAATAAGAGGCACCACATCCCCTCGAAGCGTTGGAGATTCAAAGAGGAAATAATTAGCAGCCAGCCTCGAGAGACAAGGGTTAGGATGATGGAGCAAGAAAACGGATTGGGGTGACTCGGTAAGGCACCGGCTCATCGGGAAGAACCTCCCGGTGGCTGAACGGTCCGTGCGCACGCGCATGCTCTCCATGCCAGTCCTAAATTCATATAATGTGGTCGCAATAAGGGCAAAGATTCGAACCAACAATTAACATTAAATGAAACGTAGAAAATACCCTCAAGAAGCGGCATATTTTTCGGAACAAAAGGAAAGAAACCAGTATTGAATGTGCACTGGTGTTGGCTTTTTAAAAGTATCTCTGCCAGCTACATCAGGGTATAGAGACGCTTGAAGAACGAAGGATACGAGTAGCAGACTACCAGCTTTGACCCGTAGTTCATTCCAACAAAAGTGGCATACTATACTGTACGTCACACAATAGGTTGAACATATTAGTTCAAAAATATCCACTCAGCAGGAAATTGAGAGTATTTTGCCGACATGAATATCGCACAATCATCGCCTCGACGTGAGACGGGGACAGAACAAGACATTCATTCAGCGCCAATTCCCTGTCCGAGTGGAGATTAACGAACACAAATGGTTCAAACTCGAAACACTGAGATGTAATCATGAGGTGAGAAAAAATAGGAAAGCAAAGGAAATATTGCCGAAAGAAGGATGTCCATACGTCACCCGTTATTGCCAATGGCCACGATAAAAGAGGCCGGGGCATCATTTACCGTCTCACCCATCAGATGATGAAAGACAGTATAAAAGCAAGGGTCCAGCCGGGTGGAAATCAAATGCGAAGAAAAAAAGTCACGGAAAGTCCGAGAAAAAACATCCTCCCTCAACCCCAAATCAGAGTCAACATAGATGGGGTATCATCCTCATAGCACATGTACAATTTACCAGAGCATAGAGGAAAAGCAGCATGAGGATAGGTTCCATTTCAGGTCCTGCAGCTTTATTAGCCTTTTTGGAAACATCTGAGCTTTACTGATGACAAGCACAAAAGCAGATCAATTTGTAAGAGCTCGGAAGAAAGGAGAAAAGAGGAGCGATGACACATGTCCTTTCTCCAATGGTACTAGTAAAGCCCGATTTCCACCAAGTATATCAATAGCAAAGCTCGAAATAACAAAGGCTTAAATTCAAAACAAAGGTCAGCCAGACAAGGTCGCTTTTAAGCTCAGCAACGAAATCAAAAAAAGCGGGGTAACCATTCGCGTTGACGTTGATACACATTTTAAAACCAAGCGCCGGCCGAGTGAGCAATAGAAGAGCAGGCCTGCAGATACGCTAGTTCGAAAGCGTCAAATCTCCTCAAATCCAGAACCAGAAGAAAGCACAGTGCACAGCCTGGGTTGGGATGATGGAAAGAAGAAAACGAAGACGAAAAACAGAATAGCGTGAGGTCACCGCGGTAGAAGGCTAAAAAGTGACGGAGAGCACCGGCAAACCGGGGAGATTTAGAACCCGCGCTCAAGTTGCCGGCTGATGGATGGTCCGTGCGCATTAGCGTCACGCGTTTATGCGTACGTGTGCTTTAAGCCAAGGTTCGAGTGAGTGTTCACCAAGTGTTCACTGTTGCTGCAGAAAAGCATAGAATTAGAATGGTCAAAAGTAACACCCAACTACTAAAATACTAACAATATAGAAACACACCCCATACGTAGAGTATATATAAAGTATTGTGGCTTCCACTTACCAACCTCCCGTCGAAGCTTGAAGCTCGACTCGAGAAGGAGAAAACGAACTCCAGAGTCAGTCAATGAAGTTGCCGCAGTCCCATTTGCTAACGGGCAGCAATTGTTGAACATCTATTTAGCGTCGCCTTTAAAATGTTTGATTCTTTGAACGTTGTTGTTAGTTAGGTGGTTGTGGCGAATTTTTCTTACAGCTTCAGCAGCCGCCTTCCCATCAGATACGAACGTGCTTCCAGATGAATACGACGATGGGCTACCCCTTGGCCTGTACTCCCACTTTATTATCAGCCACCGAAGTAGAGATACGAGCAAAGACTGACAATCCATACGCGAAGTTCACTCCCCCTAACCAAACTACAGCCAGCGCGGCTTTGATCAGACCGGGCTGCAAGTTGAGGTGTGCAAGAACCGTAAGCGTACAGAGAAACACCTCAAAAATTCAAACGCGCCATCGAAGACTCGAAGATCAATCAGCAGCCCAATTCAACTCGCCAACGTCAACTGAATACCTATCAAAAATTTGCTCAGCAAATCAACGCGTCAACCCATCCAGGAACGAACGATACGCACTGTGCAGCATCTCCTCTTCATTCTTATTCAAAAACTAGGCTAGGGTGTACAGTAGGCCGTGGTAGAAACCCTTTCCGAGCCTGGCGAGACGGGGCATGGAAACTGTTGATGATGGCGGTAGTCAGAGCGCGCTTGAGGTGGTGGCCGAGGACGGGACAGAGAAGAAAACGTACTCCTCGTCTCCTGGGGGATGTGTCGCGTTTTGCATAGGTTCTGCTGCACCTGTAGTGATTGCGCGCATTGTGATTCTGAACGGCAATGCACCGGTGAATGGCCAGGATATACGGCACGGGTCGTGGTTGTCGGACGCAAGCTAGTCGATGTATACAGGGAGCATGATGTAAAGAAAGCGGTCCACAACCTGGCAGGTGAGAGGAGGCTGGCGGACTGTAACCTTGTCAGGCGCGTTCAATCGGAGCGACGGAGTTTAAATTGAGATGGCTTCGGAGTCTGCAGGTCGCACTCGGCATGCCTGCATCAGCCAAACTTGCACCGCTTCGCCCAGCTGAACAAAATTTTTAGGGAACTAGCACAGTATAGGACGGACTTCAATTCAACGGCCATACGGACCCTTGAGGTGATGGGATGGCTCCTCATTGCCAAAACGAAGGAAGACGTACGCAGCTCAATACACCGGGAGACGAACAATAGAAGCACCACCTACACAACGAAATAGCCCTCTACATCATGAAGAACACCCCCGCACCCAAACCTTACTCCATCTAAGCCAATGAACGTAGCCCATAGAATTCTTCGGCCTCGCCTCTTCTCCTTATTAGTTCTGAATTACACAGGGAAGGAGAATGTAGCGTCCAAATTTTAAGCTCAAGGGTTCGAGGTTCGATGACATTTACGCAATAAAATGCAGACAAAATTTGGGAAGGAACAACTGGAATACCCCATCAGTAAAAGCATTGCTTGAAACCTTCAGGAAGGACGCACTTGAGATCATGAGTAAGACTGCACACGCATCATCCATCTTCTGCGTTACGCATCAATGATCCTACAGGTACATCCAACCGCTGTCGAGCACTGGTCTTTGCGTACAGATAGTGAGGATGCTGACGGGTCACCAGCGAAGGCGGTAAGGGAGCTCCTGAATGAGATACAACTATGGTATACGTAATGACAGGCGCCTTTAAAGTGATCGAACAGCGAGTCAATAAAACATTTACGCAAAAAGACCAGAACACGAACGATGCACACCTTCAAACGGGCACCCAGCCGACTTCCCAACTTCCCAAGCTACGCAGAGCCAAGTAGAGACAGAACACAGCTACGACAGCCGCGCATAGGCAAACACATCGCATAGTATTGAGCTCAATCTCGAGCTCAGTCTCGACTTCGACTTGATTCCTGAAGAAACGAGTCCTAGAGACGGATCAGGTCATCTTGCGATCATCGCAAAAGCTTGGTGAATATTCATCGAATTCTGGGCTAATTTGACGTGCCCAAGTCGGGCAGCAAGTCGACAATACGTTACTATGGAGTAATTGAGATTTCCTGCGAGAAAGTGGGGGAGTAGTGGTGTTGGTTGTGCCTGCAGGGCGTGCGGTGTCGAACACGGAGTTGAAAGTGACACGTAACGAGGAGTCACACGTGCTGACTCTTCCTCCACTCCTCGAAGAACATTAAATGCACCCAGCGCCTGGACAACGTAGGTGCGATTTATTTAATAAGAATTCTGCGATAAAGAAGTGAGTGCCTCTTATCCTGTTCCTTTTCTGAAAATTTCTTTCACTTTCTCTACTTCACAGTTGAAACCTGAATACCGACACGCTCATAAATCGCACGAGCGATTACTTAGCACTCAGAAGACGAAACAGAAATAGATTGACACTGAATACCCAACCGGCGTGTTACTCTTTGTATTTAAAGATCTGTCGGACCGAACTTCGCCCTGCCAGAACAGCTGAGCTCGATATATATCATTTCTAAGAACTTTCACATTCAAGTTGGACACTCGTCACAAGGTCCCGACGTGGGATACACCAGGGATGGTGGACTGGAGAACCATTCCACCCGACACTCAGCACCCACTGTCGATCTACACCTCTATCGACTTCGTACTAAGCGCACCGAATAGGTCCTTCATCCAATTACAACACGTGAGGCCCCTGTTCTCCCCACCGTAGAATGTCATTGACGTCCAGGATGAACTCCAATACATGAAAAGGATAAAATGACCTCAGAGGCATACATCTGCTCGTCCCTCCTCCTTGAGTTGTGGTAAGTCTTTTTGTTCATCCCTTGCTCTCCTGCGTATTTTGCGCTTGGATTTGGCTTGGATTTCTTCTTTGGTGTAAGCGGAGTCTTGTAATACCCACTGCGGGCCTGAGGCTGCCCAAATGCTGCCGCCGCTCTCTCGCTTCTCCCACCTGCACGGTTGCCCTACTTAAGCTCGATCCTATAACGGAGTTCTCCCAGTCCCACTTTAGAATGAAGGAGTGAAGCCGAGAGCGCTGCTTCAAGAAGCCTGCACAGGAGATGGCCTGTATGTAGAGGAGCCAAGCCTGTTTCAGACTTATCTGCTGGTAATTATTATCGGCCTAAAAAGTTGTCAATTTTCATCCCAGCTCAATGTCTGTCCAGAACTTACTACCGCCTCTCAGGTTGGCATTTTTCCAAAAAATTGAAATTTCTATTTGAATCGATCTACTTATAGGTTTCCAAAAAAAATTTCAAAAAAATCCATCCAAATCTAACAATGGCATCTGAGATTCAGGTGTCCTCTCTAAGCTCAGAAAACCGGGACCGGCGGTGTCCAATAAGGTATGGAAAGGTATGGACTTCGAATTAAAGATCGTTATTTTTAAATCTACTGTATCTATAATATAATGAAACAATGATGACTATACTAAGGGGATCCGAGGGGCGCAGCTGCCGCAAGCTTTTTGGCCGAGCGTAGCGGGAGATTGAGCGAAGCGAGCCCACCGTCGCTCCGCTACGGGCCAAAAAAGCTTCTGAGTGATTGTGTCGACATAACCAAAACATAACTGATAAATATTAATAGTCGTTACGTAATAATGTATCAACAAAGGGAACACACCCGTGAGAAAGAGCATGTTCAACCTTCAACTTCGCCACTCACAGTCAAGATAGAATGGTAGTCGTAGGCGCAACGTGTTTTATTCTCGAAAGTTTTTTTGTTCATTTGTTTTGTAGGTTTCCTCATTGCAATTGACGTTCACTTTCAGAAAAGACCGTGATATCGATGAAACGGAAGTGGTGGCACGACGAAAGTTTTGGAATTCAGTTGAAACGAGAAACTGGTTCAAGGATCATGGATACACCTTATATGAACGCGTCATGGACGACTATAAATCCGAGATGTCTTCCCGATTTGTGCCTCGCCTGCCTTACGAAGAATTTCAAGAGGCCAACTATCCCTATGCTTACCATGACGCAGAAAGGGTAACAGAAGAAATAAAGCCTCTTGCTGTGTCCGACTTCCAGGTATGAGACTACTCACCTTTACAAGAGAAATGGAAGCTGTCTTAATTATCGACTACAGGGCAAGGTAGCATTTGCCCAGGATCTTCAGAATCACCACATTGCCATAAAGATAGTTCCCGTTGGTACCGATGAGTATCGTATCCTGAGCTTCCTGAATGGTCAGAGCCTAGATGTTCTGAAGGAGCATTGTATAATGCCTATCTTCGAGTTGTTGCCTATTGAAGGTTTCTGGTTGCCCATTATGCCGAGGTGCGTAGATAAATATTTAAAGATCTTTATACTTAACTTGAATCTTTGCAAGGTGGGGAACATCTATCCATTATCCAGCATTGAATAGAATGCATGAGGTTCTGGATATCATGCATTCTATGCTTAAAGTAGGTTATCTCTATCCTTGTCTGGACGATAATGTCCCTCTGAGCTTGACCTGTTCAGGCTCTAGCCTTTTTGCATGCGAACAATATAAGTCACGGGGTGAGTCCTTCTCTTCACCTCCTTGTTCAGGTTTTAAAGGAGTTTCAGGATATCAAACTTAGCAACATAGCTGTTAATCATTTCGCCGACTTCACGCTGTATATAGGGAACAATGTACGACCGGCGCTTCGGGAAAAGCGTCTACTTTCCTACGCCATGTTCGATTTTGACTATTCCACCATGTTGTCCCCTGAAATGGACCGCATGTCGTGTAGACTACCCTATCAACATTCATGGGGTTCTTTCAATCGCACAATGGATACTGCTCAGGGGGAGTTCTATTTTAACCCATTCGTGCTCGATGTAGGGGCTATGGGCGTGGAATTCTGTTCTGAGTTTCAGGTGTGCCTCATTTTAATTTTAAAAATTTACCTCATCATCTAACTGCTGTCGATAAGCATTTGTGTGGACAAGTTCCTTTCTTGGCACCTCTGTTGGACAAGATGACCACCCGAAACTTGGAGAACCGCTTTACGGCTTCTGAGGGTCTTCAGTTTTTTGAGGACATGTATTCTCACTTGACAGAAGCTGAAATTCAGCAAACCATTGGCAGACGGTTTCGCACTAATTTTTATTATAAATATGATCGATGGGTGTTAGTTCCTCCAGATTTTGCCAAGAAATGGGCATCCTACAAGGAGCCTCCCATTCCATGGACCATGCAAGTTATCCGATATCTTTGCCGACGAACATGGATCTACCATGTTGTTGCTCATGTCCGCTGGTTCTTCTCGAAATTCATCTATAGTGGGTGATATAATGTCTATTTACTGTCGCAGTTTAATTTTGATCAATGACTCGGAAACACTTGAAAATGCGAGTCCTTATTGCTTCACTGAAAGCCATATTGTATTTATGCTATAATAATACATGGAATCTGTGGTACAAGAAAGTAGATTAGCCAAGGGCTCTGAATTAATGTTCATGGTTAGTAAATTATGCACAATGATTAAAGTTGGGAGATTTTTACCCTACAGTTCTGTTAATGTTACCTGCATCTGCTTGTCCTGCCTTACTGAATCAACAACGAAATGCACGACCAAGAATTCAACGATGTTGAACCATGAGAACAATTACTTTTACATAAATCTCAATTCAATGAAGTGCTCGCTCTTTGATATTTGACCACTGAACAAACATGGGGGTAAGTGTTCATTCTACAAAAAAAAAGCCATATGACTTCCCCTCAGGTCCCTCCAATCAGACTACCATTCACGTTCTTCAAAGGAGACATTTCTGGAGCTGAGATGCATGCTCGACAGAATTTCTGGGACTTGCCTAAAACAATCCAGTGGTTTCAAGGGTCATAGATATACTCTGTATCAATGGGTTGAATTCTCTACCCAAGTGGTTCCTTCCTTGCCTTTTAAAAAATTCCAGGACGCCAACTACCCACACGCTTACCACGATGCGGTCATCCCCGATGATACTGATGAGTATTATATTCTACGCTTCCTGAAAGAACAACACCTGGATATTCTCAGAGAGAATTGTATAATGTCTGTACTGGAATTGTTGCCCATTAAAGGCTTTTGGTTTGTTATCATGCCCAGGTGCGCAGAAAAAGCTTAGTATGAAAAGATGCGCAACTTGACTTTATAAAGATGGGGAATCATTGTTCACCATCTGACATTGGAAAGAGCGTGTGAGGTGGTCGACATCATGCATTCAATGAGTAAGATTTTAACAAGTATTTTATTTCTAACTGAATGATGCGGTTAGGCTTGGGCATTTTTGCACGAACACAACATTAGTCATGGCGTGAGTCTCAGGTCCTTCTGCCGGTCAAACAAATTTTTAAAAATGTAATCCTCTAGGATATCAAACTCTCTAACGTGGCTATAAATCATTTCGCTCATTTTACGGGCTTTCAAGGCAACAACGTAAGGCCGGCGCTTAGAACAAAGAGACTGCTTTCATATGCCATGTTCGACTTTGACTATTCTATCATGCTACCACTTGGAATGATCTGCACATCATATCGGCTACCCTATCAGCGTTCATGGAGTTCTTTTAATACCGCGATGGATATTGCTCAAGGAGAATTCGATTTCAGCCCTTCTGTGCTTAATGTGGGTGTGCTCTGGGAGCAGAGTTTTGCTATATGTGGCAGGTGGGCTGTTTCTTTGACCTTTATCACTGCCATTTGACTGTAATCAAGCATCTTTCTGGGCAACTCCCTTTTCTTGCTTCTCTCTTGGATCGGATGACAACACGAAACTGGGAAAATCGTTTCACGGCTTCTGAAGCCCTTCAATTTTTTGAGCAAATGTATTCTCAGTTGACAGAAGCTGAACTTCATCAACCAGTTGACGGCGATCAGCCACTATATTCTACACCCTATTACGAATACGATCTGTGCACGGTCCTGAAGAAAATATATTACAACTGAGTTCTACACTCCATCTACCAAAAATAAGTCACCTTCCTTCAAACCTCTTAGTTGAACCCCAGGGAAATTGTACCAGAAATTCTACATTATACCTACCAGGATTTCGCAGTATGTGGTTCACATCAATCACACGGGGGCCAATTGTCTCAAAATTATATTATATAAAGTGCTCATTTTGGGCCGTTTGGACAGTTGCTTTCCCGTCGTGTCAGAATGCCAAGTCTAGACCCCTCTTTGAAATTCACGTAAAAAAAGACATTAGGCCATATTGCATTTATATTATAACAATACATGAAAGAAAGGCAGCGAAGTTGCGCCAATGGACGAGAAAGTAGATTAGTCCAGGATTCGGGATTAATGGTGAGCAATTAGAGTACTGATATAATTTGTCATTGGGAAGTAGTCCTGTCATCATTGTTCTGAGATCGTGGTCGTGCTCAGGCGTGATGAACCTTGAAGTTAGGAGATTTGTTGCCCTGTAGTTCTGTTAACAATATTAACAATACGACGCTGCAACTCTGATTGTCCGGACTTACTGAATCACCAAAGACTGTTAAGCTTACTGTCAGCTCAGCTTCACACGAGTAAACAGAAGATACGCACGAATGATGAAGTAGTCGTTTCTGGCCGTAATGTTCTTTGGCAGGATAACTTTAACAGATCCAGCAGTGATACGAAAACCACTGGCAAGAGGATGAGCTACGAGACAAGTCAGACGAAATTGGACGTAGAAGGTAAATGTCATATCCATCTCAGCAGCGGTGGACTTTTTAACATCCACCCAAAGAAATCCTTCGAGAGCTGACGCATGCGCCAGGAGAATGTACGTTGCAGCCGATCGCATCGATCAAGCTCTCGAGGCCCGCCCATCTCACTCCGAAAAGGTCAAATTCGCAAGATCCCACCCCGAGTTCCTGCGAGCTGGAATCAAGTTTCTAACTCTGAACCAGAACGTGGAGGACTGGATGGCGATGATGGAGTACTTGACTCACAGCCGCTGCACCTTTAATCGACCTTGGAAGACCCCTCATTTTTCCAACAGATCGCGACCTACCGGGAGGGTGATCTTTCAGGTCGCTGGTTATGTATACGATGTCGTATCTACTATCTCTACATGCCTCATCCTCGCTATTTCCAATCTTACACAGGACAAGTTCTACAACGGCACCACGACTAGCGGGAAAAAATTGTGGCCGCAAAACTCGGAGGATCTGCTCCCTTTCGGATCCACGGCTACTATAGCTGGACTCAGACTGTGGCTTTCCACCCCGGCGGAGGGACATGTCATATACAAGCTCGCAGTGCGTCTGGCATTATACCACGCCCCTTTCTCTCGGGAGATCTTCGACGTCGACTTGGTTATGACAACCACCTCCACCCACCTCGTCTTCGCGAGCACGTACTGCCAAATCCAAGCCGTCCGTAACCCGTCAGACGATCTCCAAACTCGCGCCCGTATCAATCACTCATTCACCCAACCCGTCATTGCAGAATGAAGGATGTTCTATGTAACCAAGGAAGCCCACGGAAAAGATAAACTCAAGAGGAGTTACACAGAAGGGAAAGTCAACAATGAAAAATCCCCAAGGTCCCAGACCACTCGGCAGCTATTATATGCACGCCGTTACTCCATCCTCGTGCTCTTCCACGGAAAAGCGAATCAGGAAGTTATTCCATCCACACTGTCCTGATGAATGAAGAGTCTCTGAGAAGATGTACGGCAAACTTTGAAAAATGAAAACGGAGATCAAAGAAAGAAAGAATAAAAGACGATAGTCCAGGTAGTTGTATACCCAGAAGGGTATTTCAGCGGCATTTGCCCGAGTCACAAGCACTGAAGTTCTGTAACAGAAGGCTGGAACAATGAGAGTGAGAGTGAGGCATCGGAGCGTAGAGCACAAGTACGTCCAGGGATGTAAGCTTAAGTGGGGTATGGGGCGGACAACGGACGCGACACGGGGGAGAAGAGAAAACGCGGTGGTCCGTGCGTTAGACCTTGATGGCTCCGATTCAGAGCCCGATGCCTATTCCTGGACTCGGCAGCTGGCTACATCAGCTCACCATTGCGTGCTGGCCTGACCCTAAGCTTTTCGCCTGGCATTTCCCTTCGAAGGCGCTGCATTTCAGCCAGATACCTATAATTTGAATGAAAAAAAAAACAATACATAGAAAGTGGTTAAGTGGCGACAAGAAATATATGGCCTCCTCAATTGTTATTCATCCATTATTTATCTCGGATTGTCTATTGAACGTTGTAAGTCCCATCTGCAGAAGAGTGTTTCTTGTTGTCCTCGCTCCACGAGTCCCAATTACCATTATTAGAGTAATTGCCCATTTTGTTCCAAGTTGTGCTGTAAAATATCTACTGAACGAAGGAAAGTGGGCCTGACTGATGTTATTATCTCATGCAATTCATTTTTCCCTTTCTTCAATTTTAAATTGAGGACAATACCGTGTAAATAATAGCGGACCACCAGCCTACACAATTCCGTAATAGTGGTTCGGAGACAACCCCGCTTCGTCTGGATTATGGCCCTCCACCAAAGGCCTATAAAAGCAGCACATTTTGTATCTATCTCTCCATCACCTCACTCCCACCATCCCCGGCCACCCAAAAAAGTTCCTAGTCATCTCCAACCATAAGTTCCCACTCAATGGCCAACCAGAGAAGCAACGACATGTCCCTCGCGAGCTTATCCTCCGAACTCAACTACATACATGCACGAGTTATCGTACAGTCCGCCCAGCTCATCAACTCCGATGCCACAGCTGCTTGCGCATGGGAAGGGTGTGGCGAAGAGATAGACATTCGTGCCCCAGAAATAGAGCGCCACTTGCATACAGCGCACGGTGTTGGCAAATACTCTCCGGCCATCTGCCGCTGGGGAAATTGTGACTTTATGGGATTTGTGCGAGGTAGAAATATGGGACACGATGGGATGTCAATTCTTCGACGTCATATCGCGCAGGAGCATCTGAAGAGGGGCCTTGTTATATGTCCTACGTGTGGTGATGAGATCCCCGCCAACAGCCTTACGGGCCATATCAAGCGCGAGCACCTGGATCGACGCCCTTGAACAGTGAACAGCTAAATAACACCAACGATTATTATATATTGAACCAATATTCACATTTGTAATAAAGTTCTTGCACTCCTGTGGATGTAATAGTCAACACCATACGAGAATAAAACCGCTCAGCTTGTGGTGCGTACTTGGTTATGGTTATTGTACCATCATCGTCCACATGGGACATGGAGATATACAACATCCATATACTGAGCTGAGCGGAAATAAGAAGCGTAGGCATGAGGAATAAAAAGGAAAGGACATAAAGCTACCCTACGCCTACGGATAACCATCAAGGAAGTACGCCCTCAATAGAAAGCCTCCGCACGTAGACGCTGTAAGGAACAAGGGGCGGACGCGAATATAAAAGAACTGTTGAATAAAAAAGAAAGGAAACTCACAGCAAACCCCCATAACCAGAACCGGAACGCCACACTTTGAGTTTGAATCCAGCCGCATATGAAAGAAACCGCTTGGTTGACTGCTCTTGGACTATAGATGCCGCATTAAAAAGCCATTTCTTGACATCTTCCAGACGACAGAGCAAGACAGCGAAAGGTAATAGTGCCAAAGAAGAGTGAAGGTGAAAAGTCGAGGCAAAAAATTCACCAGTGTGTCAGTCAACATGAGCTAACTGCGCCACATATGTGGCGCCCATACATCTATTCAGACAACAAGGAAACAAGGAAACAGAATGACGATTACGAGCCGCAGAGATCCGACGCTCGTCATGTATGACCAGATAAGAATCCGATAAGAAAAAAAGTTCTTGTGGAACGCCACAAGTGAGCGGAGTGCAATAAACGAACCCAGGCTATACCGCAAAGAATCAACAAGGAAGAAATCTTTCAATGAGGGTTATACGCACATATTATACTATTAATCGCCAATTAGATCAGAACTGAGCACAGAATACCAGGCTTATCAAGACCCACCCTATCCCAACCCTCCCAGAATCTGAACACCCACGAAAAAATATAGGAGACAGCATCAAGGACACATAAAAGGAGAAAAAGAAGGCAGACAACGGGAACAAAACTGCCCATGGGCGTGAAGTACGCTCTTAGTCGGTGAGCGCCAGGAGGAACATTCTACGATTTTTGACTGGTAACTCCAAAGACTCGTCATACGCAAAAAGTTCAGACCCTTGTCAATCGGCAGAATAAGTTGACCTTGAATCCTCCAGACGCTGGTAAAGATGAGGGCAGCAACACGAATCATCTGAGCGGCGGGTCGGATAACGCAGTTTATGAAAAGGCGGCGAGCAAACGTACGTCTTGGGGACCATATGAGAACATTGTTAGGGTGATGAGCGACGACAAAAGGGTAGTTTATCGAAGCATTAAGCAACGCCATACCATGCTAGCAAGATCATGAAGCGTCGAAAGCTTGAAAGAGTGATTGAGACGCAATGCAATCGCGCGACCGACGTCGGTGAGGGAGTACCTTGAAGATGTACGGAGTGCTAGTCAGCAGATTCAACTTACAGTGCCTTGCATATTGTTTTGCAGTGCGAATTTGTGCGCGAACCATGACAGGTGATGGTGCCTCGCTTACCTAAGGCGGCTTGGCTGATGCCGAATCCGGCGCCGCTCCCCTGCCTCTCAGCAGTCGCATTTCTACCCGAAAAAATTTTGCATTTAGTTTTAAATTTAAGACTTCTGAAGCACCCTCAGGGAATTTTTCGCATCGAAGGAGTAGGTGGGGATGCGCTGCGACGCACTGGACACACACGGCGCTCGCACGGTAGAGTTGCCGAACATGCCGGAAAAGGCACCATCAGCTGTCATCGTTCTCCCAGAAATTCGCACTGCAAAACAATATGCAAGGCACTGTAAAGTCAAGAACAACCCAACGCCAGAAAAGGGGGAAATGATCCCACGCCACGGTTCGCCATTGCTTCGTCTGGCAGCTGCCCGATACCTTCTTGTTTGAATTTCTGTCCCATCCACTTGTACTCCATGATTTTTACCTATTGCAGTCAGACGAAATTAGGCATGGCACAACCTGAGCCGCAGCGTCGGAGGGCGGTTAGAAAATGCTAGCTGCGATCATATATTGAGCACTTCTGACGCATTGGAGCAGAGCAGCCTGTGCTGTGCTCGGACTATAAGTATATCTATACATGAAGCAACTATCGTATTTTACAAATTAGTCCACGACATAACTGTCCTACAGTGAAAGTCCCAAATTGCAACTGCAACGGTATATTACGTTTTTACCCTAAATATGCTCATAATATTCAGACCTCAATCCTGATAAGAACCGGTAGGATTGTTCAACGGCAGCTTATGATGAGAGTTCATCGGAATGTAGGCATCGTCCTCGTCAAATGAATTCTGCAGTGGTTGCGCCCGGCTATCACGTTCTTGTCTGTATTGACGTGGGAGGAAAGCCAAGCCAGCCAGGTAAGCCACCAGTAAAATCTTCGAGACACGAATCAACATGAGATAATCATTGAAGAGCAAGCTGGACTTACCACGCTCCAGACAAAAAACAACACCGTAAGCCCACCAGGTAACGATCCACGCCCGGTCGTGTTTTGCCACTCCGAATGGAAGCCATTGTATATTTGATACATCGCGACGCCGATGGTGACGAGTCCAACAACGCCATGAAGGTAGTTCTGGATTGGTCTTCGGGTGCGGTTCTTCTTTTTGACGAAGTGGATGATACCGCCGAGGGTACATTGTGCTAGGTATAGAACGAGGATACCGATTCCGTATTTCTAATATCAACAATTATTGGCTGGGAAAGACGAAAAAGAGGTGTGGTGCTCACTCTATGAGAATCACCAAAGTGAAGAGCCCCAGAAGACTGAACGGCAGCGATTCCCAACACAATACCAATGACAATAACAGGTGCCGCTATTGGCGAGATCATGATAAGTCGACAAGGAAGAGCGAGAAAACGGATGGACGCACCGATTGCAAACTGAAGTATCCAATGCCACTGGAACCAAATTGGATTAAAGACGCGAAGGTAACGTGCAATTAATGCGCCAGCAGGGAGGAAAAGAAGGAAGCCTAAAATGCACAATATTGCATGGGCTACGATGAGGCGTTCATACGGGTAAAGAGGCGGATTGGGGAAAGCAGGTAAAGTTCCATTTGTCGGTGAAGAAGTGAAATTTAACGGTCGTGTGAGGTCAAGTTGCCATTCGCCTTTATCGTCATGTTCGTTGATGGAGGCATCTGAAGAGGATGATCCTGGGTTTGTCGAGCTGTAAGCCCAAATGAGGAAGGGTTTCGTGTCATTAGAACTTGACTACGAAGGAGGTCAGCTATTTCGTAACAAGGACTTCGTGAAGAGCTTACAGGTATCGTAAATCCGAGTTGCGGTGTAGAGCCAGATGTCTAAAGGGAAATCAATCTTACTAACAGCTGAATAAAAGGCGTGGGCTGTGCTTACAATTGTGTACGCTTGTGACATTTCCGCTGTGAAAGGGGGACTCGACTCAATAGTCGGAGTCGAATGCCCATGCGAGGATCGCTGCGTAATCGTAGCAGTTCCATCACTATTAGGCCACATGATGATCATTGGCGAATCCCCCATCGCACGGCCAAACCCGCTGCGCGAAAAGTGAGGATCGAGAACAAATGTGATGCCACGAGTGCTTACACCGCCATCCATCCAACCTTGCTGCTAGTACCGGACATTACGTCTGAAAGTAGAATGTTCAACGTAAAAGCAGCCTGGATGAACCAAGAAACTCACATTCGACGACTGAACCGTTCACTATCGCAGTAACACACATTGACTTTGCGTCGACTTCAGAATAACTGGACATCGGAGGAGGAACAAATACATACACTGGAGCATAGTCTGTCGCCAGTCAGGCCACTACTCTGCCGTGAGGTTAGTGTCTAGGACAACCAAAGGGTGAGCTAACGCCACAACTTGAAAAGCTCGAAAAACATACCGTGGCAGACACCAGCGTCGTCGAAAACCACAACGTCGTCCAGAAATATAGCCGCATGCTGGATGGCAGGACAAAAGGAGGGGAATTTCAAGCACCAGGGCTCGCCGTTGTCACTACTTTATATACATCCAACAAGTCGCCACAAAGAGGCATTTTTCGTGAGAAATGACACAAGTTTGATCGACACAGCTATGTAATAGCTCGTCGATGATTGGCTAGAGTGAAAGGGGAGATAAGCACAGCACTCTGGCCAGCGACTGCGCAAAGAAGCAATCACAGGCGCTCTCCGCTCGGGGCTCCTGCTTGGCGTTCTGGATCGGGCACATATCTCCATGACACCTGGATATTGCAACTTCATTGTCGTTATTCAGATCAGTGACGTAAAGTTAAACCCTCGACTCAAGTGTCCATTGATCGAATGATTTGAAATTTCGACTCTTTCTAGAACTAGCGTGCAGTCAGAATTGGATGAATAAAGAGGAATAAATTCATCACTGTCGCAAGTCTCTAATATAGCAACAAAAGCTTGGACGACTCCAAAAGTCCGACGCCGAGCAAACGACAGAGACCGGGAAATGATAGCAAGCTTTGAAATCCATGCGCAGCAGCAAACGTGTGTACCTCACTTTGTCCACGCATCTTAGTTGAT
The DNA here is from genome assembly GCA_015501075.1 of Gymnopilus junonius. Taxonomy (NCBI): domain Eukaryota; kingdom Fungi; phylum Basidiomycota; class Agaricomycetes; order Agaricales; family Galerinaceae; genus Gymnopilus; species Gymnopilus junonius. The sequence goes on along the minus strand of JADNYJ010000053.1, from coordinate 79,685 downwards.
GCCGGACGTCTTACATGGTATGGAAAGGGCCAACGGGAAAGGGTCCTTGAAAACGAACGCCACACATCTGAATTCAAAGGACATGACTGACATTATGAACAGAAACATGAAACATCACCAGCGAGCACCTTGCTCTCTGATGCAAACGCTCGCTTTTCTTAAGTCTGTATGAGCGACGACTCATGAAATTATGATAAATACAGCTTGGCTGAGATTTCAATGGTGAAGTTTAGGAAACAATTACAGAAAAAGATTTATGTCTCGAAAGAACCAAAGGAAGCGTCACAGCACAGCAGACAGGGGTCGACGAAGAAGTCAATCCACTGAACAGATACACAGACCGACGAGTAGCAAGAAGTGGTCGACATACATAAGATTATAAGTAGAGTCTTCAAGCAGCAGACGTTTTTGGAGGTGCGAAAGGCTGACTAGTCGTCAATTCATGCTCTGATGAAGAGAGGACAAATATTCGAATAAGGCAAACTGACCATAAGATTATAAGTAAAGCGAATGCCTTTCTATTTGTTTCGACCCGAATAGCTCTAGCGTGCACAATATCTTTGCATCAGAAGTCGGTCAAGAACTCTCTTGGCTCGACCAGAGGGTATTTCATTTTCTGTCGACAATTTCAAGTCAACAACAGCTCTTCTCGAGATGTGCGGTTTTGATCCGGAAACGACCACAATTTCTGAAATGCATAACGCAAACCCTATTTTCGAATGTGACCCCTGAAATAGTGCCTACGAAGGCATGATGGTCATGAACTGGCTGTGGTCAGTTTCTTGTTTATCGTCTCCTACGTAACTATTTTCTAACGCATTTTCTAGCTTATCCACAAACGAGTCCATCGAAGATGCAATACGATGCGAATACGTCTATTAAATGACCGTGATACTACAACTGCAAGAGCAGATTTAGCACAAGATGAACAGCTATACTGAGCGGCCAATATGTATGTGGTTTGCTGTGTAGGCAGTGTGGGACAACAGGAAATTTTTTTACGTTGGAGAAACATCTAAAGGACGTGTACGTTTGATGGTTTTACCTCCCAGTTTCTCGTCTAATGAATATCAATTTTGCAGGCATGGACACAGCAACCCAACTGCTAGGGATATAGGGCGAGGAATTCCCCTTATATCTGTGTGATGTAGCTGCCTCGTCCTGGAGTCTCCAATGAAGCTTCCTAAGAGAAGGTCGCTACCGTTCAGTTGTGATGAACGAAATGGCACAATGGGCGTGTGAACTATTATAGCAAGCACAAAGAAAAGGAGGGCCAGAATTTCAACGCAAGCAAAATATAATGTATGCAATTCAAATGGCAGAGTTTTCGCGTAGTTCTTTGTGTGCTGCTGTCGTGATGAAGGGAGAGACCAAATGCAGATGGAAAAAAGTCGTGTGGGAAGATTCTGATGTAAGCGCTGCTGACGTCAGTACAGCCACCTGGCACTTGACTCGACTTTGGGCCAACCGCGCAACCAATTTTCCAACAGTCTCCTCTGACATATACCCTACTTCCCAACCTTATGGAATTTTCAGATAAATGCTGCCAGGTCCAAAACTTATTTTGAGCATGTTTGCGCTTATAACTTCCCGAACGGAGCTGTAGAAGTGGAGATAAAAAAGCCTGATGGATATTCGGCCAATCTTCCAAGCTTAAATCGCTCGGAATCCGACTGGGCTCGTGCACTTTTCCTTAGCGTGGGAATGTGAATTGCCATTGTCGTTGGGGGTAAAATGGGGTTGAACTTTGCATTTCATTCTTCCCTCCCCGCTCTTCCCTTGCTCACAAACCACCACCACATCTTCAACTTTTCACCACAACTCAACTTCAACTCCCCGATATGGCTCGTACCAAGGTATGTACACTCATTTCCACTATTCCTTGAGAATTTTGAGACTCATTGGCATTCTTTTCACTTTCTTCGCTGTCGTCGTCATTATCCGCAGCAAACCGCACGTAAATCGACCGGAGGTGGGTACTTTTGCCAATTGATGCCACTTTGGGACGAGATCAATTTCGGACATGTCACTTACTTCTTCCTCTCTTTCAGGAAAAGCTCCCCGTAAGCAACTCGCTACCAAGGCCGCCAGGAAGACTGCCCAGGTAAGCCTACCCATTGTCACCGTCGCCACCGACGTCGGTGACGTCAACCACGAAAAATTCGAAACTTATTTTATTTATTCTATCATTGTAGGCTGCGACTGGAGGAGTCAAGAAGCCTCACAGATTCCGCCCTGGTACCGTCGCTCTTCGTGAAATCAGGCGTTACCAGAAATCCACCGAGCTCCTCATTCGCAAGCTTCCTTTCCAGAGGCTTGTTCGTGAAATTGCCCAGGACTTCAAGGTATGGTACCGCTTTACTCGTTCTTCGTTGCTATGAGTCATTCCGTGTGCTGACTATTGTTGCTTTGCTACTAGACGGATCTTCGCTTCCAGTCCTCTGCTGTGATGGCGCTTCAGGAAGCTGCTGAGGCTTACCTCGTCTCTCTCTTTGAAGACACCAACTTAGCTGCTATCCACGCTAAGCGTGTTACAATGTAAGCATTCTTTTCTTCTTCATCATCGCCATCATGGTAGGGTTGTGGCCCGTTTTCGGAAGAGGGTCTTCTCTTCTCTTCTTTTCTTTTCTTTTATGCTTTACCGATGTATGACTCATGCTGACTTCCTATTCCACAGTCAACCCAAGGATCTCGCCCTCGCCAGGCGTCTCCGCGGCGAACGCTCCTAAATGATCTCTCCATTCTTCATCATGATGCCGACTGCCCGCGGCACAGCGTCTCTTTATTGTTATTGGGTTGCTTGGAAGTTCGGGGTTACGTTTAGTTTATGCGCTTGTTCTATTCTCTCTCTAATATCGAACCCTTTGTTGTAACCGCTGGCGTATTACGCTTTGTACTTGTGTAGATAGGTCCTAGACCCGCTCTGATTGATTGTTGTATAATGAAACTATCTGGTTTCAAATAATACTTGAGGCTGACAAGGAGCTGAGTTTTCGTGCAGATGCCTGACTGCGCGACCTCAGGCCTCAGGCCTCAGGCTTTGTCGTTGTCAACATTAGACATGTTCTTAGCCTGACGATCCGCAACATGATTCTTTCTGGTATCGAACATCGCTGCCGACGTTTGTCAAATGTCAATCTCTTCCGCTTCTCCTTAGGCGTCGAAACCCTCGCTCTGACAGACCTTCTATTGATCCTATTCTAACCTGACAAACAAAATATTTAATTTAAACTCTAATCGAGATCGGACCTAAGACCGAGAGCATTAAGGACTGCCATTGATAGAAGAAGAATATGAACGTCGAATATGTCAGAGAGATCACTTTATGTACTCCCAGTAGTAATTTGACTCACGTTTATCACCGTTTCCTGCAACATGAAGGACATCTCCAAGGGCTCCTTCGACGAGACCATCTAGGACAAATGAAACAATCTAAGTAGTTTTTCGGGCAATTAAAGCATCGATTATCACTTACTATCTGGCTCTTCTGCGTTGAGCTCTTCAATGTCTCTACCGATAACTATTCGAATTCGACGTTAGTTCTTTTATCATGAAGTGGAACGAATACGTACTTCCGCCAAGGGCTTAGAGGTCGCCTAACAGGCCTCCTAGACCCAAGCCATCTAATACTTTATTGGAAAAATAAGTCAGGTGAGGGTGAATAGCATATGGCTTGACTCTCACTTCCTGCTTCTTCGGCAGTGAGTTCTTGTACATCTCTGCGAAAAACTATTGCTGAGCGGAAGGGAGTTGGTAAATATTCCATTACCGCTGTTGCGATAAAATGACCAACTTACAACCACCGAGGAGGCTTCCTAGGCCTACCCTATCCAAGACTTCGTATAAAAGTTACGAAAAAGGCAATTATACGGAAGAATAAATTCAGGCCAAAATTCACTTACTGCCGGCTTCTTCATCATTGGTGGCTTGGATGCCCCTATTGAAAACTGATATATAGGAGAGAAAGTCCAATAATGAGTCAATGGAAAAACAAACGAAAATAAGGTGCCTACCTCCTTCGGGGCGAGGGACAGGACCGGAGAGAACGGTTTGGATAAGAGTCAGAGAAAAGATAAATGTTAATGCTCTGTTTAACATGACTGAGTATGTAGAGCTGTTACTTGCTTCTGGAAATGATTATGAACTCGAACAACTCTTATATAGACGCTGTGGGCAAAAGAAGCTGTGTTGTTTTTAGTATTGGGGCTATTTCAGAGACTAATTTCGTTAGAACATTAACTCGCATACTAAACCGGGGAAGTAAAGCGCGACCGACGCGCGCTAGGATTATCATGTGGCGTAATGGAGAAGAAGGACATCATAAAAGGAGGCCAGTCCGTTAGATTTTATGTTTTGAGCTCGCTAGAGCATTCTGTCAAGTCATTACGCCTGATCTCGTTCATATTCTTTCAGCTAATTCAGCTCATGGACATGCCAAATTAGTGTGGCTCACCAATCATCGAGGTCAATAAGTGCGCATCATTGACGGATGTCATACCTTCGCCATGGCACTTTTCTTTACTAATATGCGCGAGCGGGTACCATGATACCTGTCTCATTGAAATGTATCCGTTTAGTACGGATTGGGAAAAGGGTTTGAGGGGAATCTGAGGCAGGAGAACTACGAGGACTCCGTCACTCGTGTTCCAGGAATTTGTTCAAGTATGGGGGAAATGGATTGAGTTAGGTAATGATGGAAGAATTGTCTGTAATAAAATGAAACTGAACGTTTACAGTTTCAAGCGTGTGAGTGGAAATCGGGGGTGATATTCACTAGAGAATTTTTCTAGCTACTACATTGTCCTTTATATATACTTGTCTAGCTAGAAATATTCTACCGAAATTTTTATCTAGTGACGAAATTTTTAGCTGCTGAGTAGTTGGTAATTAGCGAAGAAACTGAGGGGTGATCAAATAAAGGGGCTGAATATAAGGTTCTCGTCATGAAGGGGAGGTAAAGTAAAAGAAAGGGGCACCATATTTGTACCAATTAGGAAGGATCATCGGCGTTGAGTCGTTGCTGACGCCAGTGGATAATTAAATTGTCGAAAATAGAATCGGATATACAGTTTGTATATCCGATGTCATCCGTTTATCGTGCTTGCGCTGGCGCGCGTCTTTTCGGACGGAACCTGGAATATCTGTCGGATCGTGCGTATACCGATTTCCGTGCGTAGTCGGAGTGCACGCCGCTCCACATCATTGTAATTGATTAAGTGACTTATGTTCCAGGAAAGGCGTTAACATCTCAAATGGTATCCATATTCGGTTCTACATAGGCCTAAAATTACAGAGGAAAAGACATCGATGGTTTTCAATTTAAAAAGTGACCACACTACGAAATCTGAACTTCTCCCCATCATCCATTGTCAGAGTCATCACCATTTTACGTCCTGCTTTTGGATCGGTAAGCAAGTTCGGATCCTGAAGAAACGCGGCCCTATATTTCTTCACTGCCCACAGCTGACCAACAATGTTGTCCACAACACCGGCACTGACTTTGTTTGCCCTACAAATGACTAGGAACTGATCGTGTGTATAGTCTGGACTCCAAAGACCCGACCAGTCGTTCCCAAGGGACTCTTTGAAAGAGTGAATGTCACCACAGACTCTTTGTGGGGACAGCCATCGAACTTCCATGCCTGCTTTTGGCACTAAAAGTCGAAATGTCTGTCAGTAAGTTCAGTGAAGGAACGCAGGCCACTCGCCTCTTCGTTGCAGAATCTCAATAAATCGCATTTACGACAGACTCGCAGCTGACCACGTCCCAGTGCTGATGTGCAAGTGACGTTCCAACAGCCCATACTTCGAGCCTCGACGATTATACGCGAAAGATATTCTACACCCTCATCATTGGGATAATCCTGGATAATCCGCACATCGGCTGCGCTGCCGACGTTGATGGATATTATACCATCTTCATCAAACGACGCCTGAGAAGCCCCGATAATGTAACCTAGGATCCTCAATGTTTTGTTCCACTCCTCAGGCATCGTACGCAATATGTCCCTCACAGGCTCAAAAACCTTTTTCACCCATTGATGCCCCCCAATAAACACGTGAAAGAAGGCTGATATATCGCAAATTGTAAGGTCTTCAAAGAATTGAAGAACAGCCAAGACGGGTTGAGTGAAACGACAGAGACGTGCTCGAGGCGAGGGATCGCCTTTCCCATAAAATACAGTCGCTACAGCAAGGTGGAGCACAGCCTTTCCTGCCACCAGTTCGGCGTCGAAAACCTTCTCTGAGAACGGGGAGTAAAATAAAGCCAGCCGCACTGCCAGTTTAAATATAACGACTCCTTCGGGCGGATCGTTAAGCCAAAGTACGAATCCGGCCAAAGTGGCATTGGGTCCATAGGGGAGCAAATCCTCGGGGCTTTGAGGCCAGATTTTTTTTCCGCTGGATGTCGTGCCGCTGTGAAACTTGTCCTGCGTGAGGTTAGAAAGAGCGAGGATGATACATTTGGAAACAGTGGATACGACATCGAATATCGGGATTCTGTCCTGAACGTCAAGTCGTTCGTCAGGTCGCAATCCGTTAGGGTAATGCAGGATCCTTCGGGATTGAAGAGTGCTGCAACGACACTGTGCCAAGTGATCTATCATTGATTCCCAATCCTTCTTGGTTTGATTCAGGGTCAAAAACTTGATCCCAGCTCGTAAGAAATCAGGGCGAGATTTCGCAAACTTGATTTTCTCGGAGAGTAAAGTTCGCGCTTCCAGAGCTTGATCGATGCGATCGGCTGCAACAGACATCCTTCTAGCACATGCATCGACTCTCGAAGGGTTTCTCAATGTTGTAGTCAAGAGTTCGAATGCAGCTGAGACAGATATGGCATGCGGTTGCAAGGCGGATTCCAAAGGCATTTTCTTGTTTCTATAATTAGGTCCATCATCGGAGAGGCGTTGGTGAAGTCCTTACCAGTTAAACAGATAAATTCTCCGGCGCTTTCGATATGATGATGGTGCAAGTCTTGCGATAGTGATAGTCCTGTCCAAGTTTCACTTGGGTTGAGCTGGAGAAAGCCACGTCGATCCCCATGACCATGACCCTATCTTTATCTCACGTTTATATCAAGCTTTCCTGTGAACGAACTCGTATACATTTTTAGAGCTCTTTGCTTCACGATGAAGACCGATAAAAATATGTGATGTCAGAAGTCAGATTGCGCCAGTACAATATGTGACTTGTCTTGAGAAATACACTAGGAAGGTATATCTGTTCGGTTCAATATAAAGCTTTTGAGGAAGAAATAACGAGACTAAATCTCAACTTTCTCTCCGTCGTCCATTGTTAGCGTAAAGACCATTCTGTGTCCTTCACTTGGGTCCGTAAGCACTCCTGGGTTTCGAAGATAAGCGACTCTTGATGTGTCTTGCATTGTCATTGTAAGTAGCTCGAACGCGGCTGAGACTGATATGACCTGCGGTCCTAAGTAAAGCTCTTGGGCGTCCATTCTCTTGGATCGCGTTTAGTCAGAATAATGATTATAAGGTGCAAAATAAGATCTTACTTGTTGGATTGAGAAAATTATTCGGCGCGCCCAATACGACTTGGATCGATATCTGATGGTTCTGTGCGAGTTTAGACCATGGGAGTCCCACGTGTACATCATAAAAAGAAACCGATTCAAATATGGCAAGGTATGGCAATATATAAGTTACATTCTATTCCAATTTAGCTATTCAGACGAACGGACTTTCCAATGTAGCTTTTCTCACGAAGTCGGTATTCCAATGTCTGACTTCGAGCAAATCATGTAGCCCAGTTACATTGCCTTCATGCTTAATGTATTGGCAATGCCTTCTCTGAACCCAATGTCGACCTTACTGCGATGTCTATATAGCAATACCGACCAAGCTGCGTCCCTGTTTTCGCAATGTGGAAATCGCTGCGTACCCTGTTCTATAAATACATTGGCGCGGCTTGGATACATCGCCATACATTCTGATTCAATTTTCATCACATTTTCTGCAGCCACCTACAAATTCCAGTACATAGCATGTATCTACTACGAGGTAATACATTGCTATACATCAACCCGTCACTTTTTCTGATGTAGTAGCGTACGTTGCCCATTCCTATCCCACGTTCATCTAATACCATCTAATACCTTTCTGTGACAAATCGTCATGTTTAAGGTTTTAACTTGAAAACGTTGAGAAAAAAGGTAATGAGTTGGGCGTCAAAGTTAGACCGCCAGCGCAATCTGGAGCTCATCAGATTAGATAGCATGATTTGATGCAGCATCTTCGGAATCGCCGACGGAATCAGGTCTGAGGACAGTGGGCAGGACTTGTTCTAGATGACGAAACCAGCTTGGCCGTTATGAATCATGGTACACGATCTGAGCAAGAATAAATTATATAAACGAAACGGTCATAATAGTAGGTAGTACTTACAACAAATTGAAGGTACTATACATAGCTAATATATATATAATCCAGAAAGAATAAGCAAGGCGTCGGAAGGGTCTGTTTAATATACATAAGTGGAGACTAAAATTTTTAGCACAAGCAAATTAGTATCGAAGATATACAATACCATTTTGCGGATGGAATAGGATCCGATTTAAGCATCAAGTGATCCTGCAACGACCTCATCTCCGTCGTGTAAGACTAGAGGATGAGAGAGGGAAAAGGGTGTTTCCTCATCCGACTCCGGACTGGTCTCCAGATACCATTGTATCTCTAACTCATTGTAAGAGTGCGGCGCAACCTCTGGAGTCATATAGAAAAACTGATTAACTTCGGCATATGGGATGAGTAACAAAGCTGAGCACTGACCAAATGGAGCACGTATATCATCCTGCGCGAAGGACCAACAGTCCTCTGGTATCTCAGACATATCCTTCTCAGAGTACTCCAGTATCAAAGCCATATAGTCGGCGTCGGAGTCAGCCTGCCACGAAACAGTCGTGAAGATATCGTTTGCCGATGCGTACGATGAATCCGAAGTAGATGAACGACGGGAGTCGGGAGAGAGTGGCGGTGGTGTTGCCAAAGAAGCGTCATCGGCGTCGAAGCCATCAGTAACGTCCTTCTCCTGTAAGCTCAGTTTGTTGACAACGACTAGGAGAGACTCAGTAACCGCGGTGGCATCTTCGTTGAGTGACAAATCTAGTTTTGAAGTTTGAACTGATCGAATACAAAAGAGAGGACTCGGAAGCTTACCAGTGAGGACCATTTTGGTGGTGATGGAAGGGAAGAATCAAGGAGGGATATCGATGGCATTGTAATAAAAATCTCTGACGATCATTATCGGAGGCGACACGTGGGAGGAAGAGGAGAGCATTGTTCGCTCTATAAGGAAAAACAATGTTTACATAATGTGGCGGAATCAGCCGGCCGTCTTGTATTTTGCGGAGATACTTCCAGTGAAAGGGACCTAAAGAAAAAGAAGGCCATATAAAGGCGTGAAAAAGAAGAAATTGGGCAGTGTGTGGGTGTATCACCATACAGCGAAGCTTATCCGCGGTACGTAATTAGTTCTACGCGACGCGTTTAGTCACGTGGCAACGAGTTACCGTGTGATACGTGGGCGATGCACATCCGCTCCCGGGCCCTTCTGCAGTTGTGCTTAACCTTGAACCACCACATCCCCTGAATGACTCTTGGTTTAAAGGAACAATTCAGATCTTGTGAATGCGTGGACACCTACTCCCTCCTTCGTTTAAGATCTTCACTTCGTATTTTGCTTGGTTTTGTAGGACCATTCGCGGCTGACTTACTGGATGGAATTACATGCTCCGGTTTTGCGCTTGATGGGGGAGTAAAAGGTATCAGGCATTGATGACCACTCAAAGAGTGAGCCACGAAGGAATTCAATTGTGTTTCATTCAGTTTTCTCATAGCCTTCGTCTTTAAGGTGAGTATAGCCACCCAAAATACCATCCTTATTTTCTGACATCGTCATACATGAACGTGGGATATAGTGAAAAGCGAGTAAGTTGGTCGAGTCGAGAATGTGACTCGAAAGCAAACTCCGTTTGCTTAAAGGTTCCAAAAGTGTATTAGAGTGTAGATAGATCCGTTGGAATAAATTCCCGTAGATTGGATCTGGTGTGAACGTGAGAAACTTGGTAATAACTAAGATGTCGAGGGCGATTATTGAGCTAGTGAGCTGAAATTCTGCTATATTCAACTGGATCGCTACTGTAGAAGTGTCCAGGTATTTATACTGTAGCTACATAGTCAGAAAGAGAGGAAAATTAAAGTAAAATTTTCGAATAAAAGTTGTTTGCAGGTGTGTTCAGTCCATTTCCGCAGCACACATCGTCACTGCGGCAATTATCATACTTTAATAGGGAAAGAAAAGGTCATGAAATTGATTTATATCACAAGAATGAACCGTTGAGAACCGAAAGAAATTGAAAACTCGCCGAAAAACATCTAAGAAATAATGTTCTACCCAAATTCAGAAGAGGCGGGGCGTATAGGCGTCATCGAGGGGCTGCGCAGCGACAAGAATGATGCGCATAATCGATTTCTTTTGTTCAGCTCGGGGCGTGCCTGGTTGGTATGGTAAGTATGCGCTTCTAGTGATTCTCGGATCTAAATTTGGGTAGATCCTGCTTAACGCTCGACGAAATAAGTGCACATGTGATCATGTGGAGGGCGCTTGTTCCGATTAGGATTATTGACTTGGTGCGTACTTGGCCATCCGCAATAATTTATTTCTTATTTTCTCCGAATTACAGACCCAGAGAGAGGGTCTCCTCACAATAGATGGAGACAACGTGGGTTCCTCATGGCTAACACAATCTTGGAGAGGACCATTGACCACCGATCCAGATAATCTATTTCATATCGAACGGCCGAACCAGTTCTTTATCTAGTCGGACTGGTAAGTAAAGATTCCGTTCACACCTCTCCCACAATGAGACTAATCAGTTACGACCCTCAGAAAAAGAAAGAAATGTCCTCGGAATACATAGAACCACATGTTATCACAGTCTCAGCCGCGTTTGAATCTTGACGACGACAATGCAAGACCCATTGAGTGTCAATGCCTGTGTGAGGAGAATGTGCGTCACGGCCAATCGCATCGATCAAGCTCTGGAAGCACGTTCATCACTTTCTGAACAACTCAGGTTGGCAAAATCCCACCCGACTTCCTACGAGCCGGGATCAAGTTTTTGACTATGAATCAGAACAAGGAGGATTGGACCTCGATGATGAATCATGTGGCTGAATGTCATTGCGGCCTATCTACTTGAACCCTAGGGCACGGAGGAGGATGCTGCATTATTCTAATAGTCCAGACGTGACAGACGAATGGTTGTGCAGGTCATTGAATGTATATTCGATGTTGTATCAACCGTCGCTACATGCATAATCCTGGCACTTTCCAATCTCACGCAAAACAGGTTCTACAGTGGTCCGACTTCCAATGGGAATATCCCCTGGCCACAAAGCACAGAGGATCTTCTCCCGTATGCACCCCAGGCTACTGTGACCGGTCTGAAACTTTGGCTCTTTAACCCGCCGGAGGGCCATATCATATTCAAACTTGCAGCGCGCCTGGCCTTCTTCTATACTCAGTTCTCTCCAGAGCTCTTTGACCCCGATCTGGCCATGGAGCGGCCTTTGCGCTACCTCGATGTTACGATAAAATTTTACGAAGAAGGCAACGATTCCCCCCTCACACGAGAGTATTTCTTCAGCAAACCCGTGGTGGCTGTTCTTCAGTTCTTTGAAGACCTCGCGCTATGTGATATTTCCTGCTTTAATCGCTTGATCCTCGAAAGGCGGACGTGGCTGTTGCCCACTCTCCCCCGTCTGAAAGATATTATGCGGAGTGGGGGTATGCAGCAGGAGTGGAGTAGGAATGCGAAGATCGTTTGGTACCTCATTGGTTGTGCGCATTTAGAGTTCGACGAGGAGACGGGGGCGGTGTCGATTAATATGGGCAGTATAGTTGATATGCGGGAGTTGGATGGCGCTGCATTGGAACAGGCTTTAAAAGTGATTATTCAGGCGAGGAGTATGGGATGTTGGAATATCTCGTGCACGTCACCACCGGAAGACGTTCAGTTGCGTGTCTGTCGGAGGTGTGATTTGATGCGGTTCTGTGGCGAAGAGGTAGGTTGTATTTTACAATTTATAACCTTACCGCGCTTGCTTACGCCGTTTCAAATTATTTGCAGTGTCAAAAGCAAGCGTGGAAGTCTGAACTTTTCCCTCATAAAGAGGTCTGTAGCCAGATCCATGCTCTCAAAGCATCGCTTGGTGTGCACTGGTCACGGATATGGACTCAGAATTTTACATGCGGCCAATTCCGTGCCATCTGCGTGGCGAATAACATCGACACTTGGACGGTAGAGGAGATTTCGGCCACATTGTGTAAGGTGAGGAAATATAGGAATCAGTTTCTCAAGGATCCGGCTGTGCTGGTTGATAGGGATGCGCATAGAAAAATGGTACTGAATATGACGTTGGAGAGTGGGGAAGTAGTGAGGATCTTGTAGTATATCCGAGTCTATCGATATCCGAAGTTTCTGAACGATGGTAAAGGTCATGCTAATAAGACTTTATACGTATACTTGGGACTCACGCACTGACACTATCTAAGCGCCTGTACCACATCGCGGTATCGAAGTTACTCTTCTGGTCAAATGGAAACCCTTCGGCCCTTGGGTTGCCTTATTTCATCTGCATTGACGAGTTGTCCTCGGGGGGTATGCTCTTTCAAGGTTATTAGGTTTTGGAACAGTAGTAAACTTACCATGAGCCTCTGCTTAGCAGAAATCGATGTTAGCCAAGATGCTTGATATGCTAAATCAGATAAGAGTGGCTACATGGAGTATATAGTACATAGATTCTCCGACCTTAGGCTACATTCCATCCTACGACGTTCGCGCGTTATCATGACTCAAATGAGCCCCTCTGACGATACTCCTGAACTGGTACTGCACTGCTTAACCATGCAACCCTTCCGCAATCTGATGCCTCGATATATGTTACAGGTTTATCAGGTCCCTAGAAACGTTATCGTGTTTGGAGAAACGGGTGTGGGCAAAAGCAGTTTGATTAATCTGATTTTGGGAAGAGACAAAGCAGACATCAGCTCCGGAGCGAAAGGGTGCACATTCGAAAGCACCGTCTATAGTGGAGCCATCCAAGGCAATCCATTTAATTTCTACGATACCGTTGGACTTGGAGAGCACAGCTCTGGTACTGTCGACTCTGCGAAAGCTGTTGGTCATCTGTACCAACTCGTTAAGCGGCTAGCCAATTCTGGGGGCATCCATCTTCTCGTGTTTGTGATCAAGTGTGGGAGAGTGACCGAGGCGATGGTGAAGAATTACTCTTTGTTCTTCAAAGGGTTTTGCGAGGAGAAGCTGTCGATTGTTATAGCTGTCACTGGGTGTGAGAATGATGAGCCGATGGATCAGTGGTGGGTTGAGAATGAGGATTCGTTTAGGAATGCTGGTATGGTGTTTGATGGGCACGCATGTGTGTGCGCAAGTAAAGGGCGACGGATCAACGGCGCTCAGAGGTATGCCAATGCAGACCTCGTCAAAAAATCAAAGAGGGTAATGGAGCACCTGATCATTGGGAATTGCAAGGTGGAGGGGTGGCGAAAGGTTAGCCACACGCCAGGATTTGATTAACATAACATGCTTATTGTAAATATACAGCCGGCTGTTTCGTGGTTCAGAGGGATATTGGCTTGGTTTATCGATCTTTTCAGTTCAACCAAGGTGCCGCGGATGTATAGGACCCTATACGATCGGCTCCTCGGCGCGTTCAGCGAGGTAGAGGCGGAGAAAATTGTTGAGTCGGTGGAAAATTCAGATAAAGATTCCAAGTAAATTTCATAAAACGTAAAGTGTAATTAGTCGGAATTATGTTCTACGGAGAAAAATAGAATTCGTGCTGGTCGTCAGTGTCCGAGCTACATGTGTTCTACACACTAACTTAAGTTCCTAAAGGCTAGGTCCTAGGACGCGGACGCGTGTTGTCACGTGTGAAATCTTACGTTTCATGTGACCGCACCGGAATCCCATTCCGCTCGACTTTCAATTCGCTTCCAACTTGATTTCCACCTCCATACACCTTTCTCCAGCCAACCAATCGCGTAATATACTCACCTTTATTCCTTGCGACCCCTGTTCTCCTCAAAGACGCGCTTTTATGCCGCATTCAACGATCACTGACGCGATGAGGGCACAGGTCACGTCCAAGTGGCACGAGTCCATCCAGCATCTCAGCGGAGGTTCAGCCAGCGTATCTGGGTTTATGGACTTTAGAGAGGTGAATATATGCGCTGTATATGCTGATAATATTGTGCCAACCATCTTTATATGCAGGCTTGGGCGATTTCTGTCCGGTTTTTATATCAGCTCAGTGCCCGTTGATGCCCACGGACGGGCTTACGGTACGGCAGCTACACTTTGATGTTATTTCCTTGATTTATGCGATGGGCAAAGTTAGGAATAGGAAAGGATTTGAATAAGGCGCTCAAGGCTTTCCATTCAGTCAATAGGTCAAAGAACTTCCCGGCTTGTTGGAGACGTTCCTGAGTACGTGTTTCGTGCCATTGTCTCAATAAGCAGTGTGGCTGATGTTGGGCTGCTGCATAGACGACGTTGCCAGAACTTTTATTTGATAGCGAATGATATTGGTGGTTATGGCTCGATATGAGGTTCACCTTCGTTCTTTCTCCTCTCTACCTCCGTATCGGGAGCCTTACCTGTATACTCACAGGAACCAAATCCACAAACGAAATCCGAGCTCTCATCTTTCGGTTGGTGGAGTGGTACAAAGCTTGGGCACCACCCGAAGAGTGAGCATACTACCCTTCTTTCCTTGTCCCTTGTCCCACAACCCGCTGACTGTATTTTTTCACGCTAGTTTGGGTCCAAGGATGTTCCAACCTACGCCCTCACCTTCCAAACGCACCTCTTCTCCGCCCTTCCACCCTCTTTTACAAGTGGGTTCAAAGCGCTCTGCGCCTCCCTGCTCTCACCAGCCTTCGAAGAAGACTCAACCATGGCTATGGATGTGGATATCACCGAGCAAGGTCCATACCCACCCCACGTTACGCGACACCTTCAGCGGTACCTCCAGCACTACGCCCTTGGATATGACCACGCACGCGTCCCTCTGGTCCGCCATCGACCTCCTAGGCCTCATCGAGCGACACGAAGGCATGATCCTGAGCGTGGGTATGAATTCATCGAAGCGCATGTCCTTGAGACATGCGAGGCCAATGGGAGAGGCCGATGGTGGAGGAGCTGAGGATGTGGGCGGCAGATCAGGTCGTGCCGTGGTTGGTGTGGGTGTATGGGAGGGAGCGCAGAATGGTGAGTGAGGTTTTTTTTGGTTCATTTTTTTGTGGTATTCTTTGGAAGAGGCACGGTTTGGCTTATGAATGTTTTTTTTTTCTGTTCTCCAGCGGAGGAGGCGAGGATGATGTTGTATGGTGTTGGCTCGGGGTTTGATTATCATATTAATAAGACGCTGTGCGATTTGAGGTGAGTGTGTGTGTCCTTTTACTGTACTTTAATCTGTGTGGCGTTGCCGTTACTGCCGTTTCTTTCCGTTCTCTGTGTATCTTGATGCTTGAGCTTGATCTCTGACGATTTCTTTATATTTTATCTTTACCTTAGGACACGAGAAATCTTTGATATTATTGTGGATTATCCGGATTCAATGGGCGCGTTGGAGGATCTTAAAGTATGTCGTTTTCTGAGTCGCCTCGTTCTTTCTTTCCCATCTTTTTTCTTCACATCCTGTGTTTCGTTTTTTGATTTGTCTCATAATTTGAATTTCCCTTTCACGTCCCTTGTGCCGTCGTTTCCTCGATCGCTACTCACCTCATTTTACATAGGATTGTATACAGCGCATGGATGGGCGTGCCGCCCTCGTCCAATCTCTACGGAAATTGTAAGTATTCAAATTTCTTTCTTTTTCTCCTTTTTTCCATTTTGGTTTCGATTTTCTCAGTCCTTAATAGTCGTAGTCGTTCTTTTTTCCTTCATTTTCTTCGTTTCCTTGTCATCTTGCATCATCTTTCCCTTCACTCATCGCTCTTCTTTTACTCCTACATGCCACTTACTCGATTCTGTACTCAAATGTAACTTTCAGAAACCGGAAAAGACTGCTCCATCCGGCGCTGACACTACGCTCATCTCCAACAGTACATTTCGACTATCAAGTGTCTCCGCGTGATCGACCCGCGGGGTGTTGTTGTTCAATGTCGCGGAGCCAATAAGGCGTATTTAAGGTATGTATGCTGTATTTGGCTACTTTATTTTCCTTTCCATGTCTTTGCTTTGCTTTGCTCCCTCGTTAATTAATGCAAGCGCTGTTAGCTAACTGCTTTCTTCTCTTTTTTCTTCTCTTTTTTAGAGAGCGGCCTGATACGATCAAGACTATCGTGGCTAACCTCGTCGGCTCCAATAACGATGATGATGATGATGGCGATAGCGATCTTCTGGCTCTGGTGGACGAAGATGACGGAGACGCACCGACGCTGATTCAACATGCGCATGAAAGGGATGTGGATGATTATTCGAATCTGGATTGGGATCCGGAACCGGTGGATGCAGGTCCTGGTGCGTTGCTTTCTTTGTTCTTCGTGCTGTTTTCCTTTTGCGTATTTTCCTGCGGCGTCTGGTGGCATGGTTACGGCTGGTTGAGTTTCTTCTTCTTGTACCTTGTTATCTCATTCCCTGGATTACTTGATGCCTTACTTACCTGCTTCCTTCCTTTCTTACTTCTGACTTACCTGCTCACTCGTTAACTTACTCCCTTGCCTTGCGCAGAATTCCGAACCAACAAACCAAGCGACGTGCTCAGCACCCTCGTCTCGATCTACGACTCGCCAGATCTATTCGTGAATGAACTGCAGGCCCTGCTCGCTCAGCGCCTGTTGGCTATCACACGGCGGGGTAGCCGTAATGTCATCTCAGATCCGGTAGAAAAAAGGTTGGTGTTCCGCCTTCTAATTTTCAAAACTTGGAAAGTTTTGGCGATTGACTGATGACATGAATGCGATTCACAGAGAAGAAAAATCGAGATGCTCAAGCTCCGGTTTGGAGAGACCGCGATGCAGATGTGCGAGGTGATGTTGAGAGATATGACGGATTCGAGAGGATCGATGGCTTGTCCACGCTCAGAATGGGTTTGTTTGATTTCATTTTTTTGCCTACGAAGGATATTTTTGTTGATTTTTGTCTTACTTCTTGATTCTTGATGGTAGTCGACTCTCCATCCCAGTATTATTTCACGTCAATTCTGGCCTGCGCTGGAGTCGAGTGGGTTGTGATGCCTGGTCAGTTCCGCAGGTTAGTGTCCTCTTCTTTCCTCCTCCTTCTCTCTTCTTTCTTCGTCCTTCCTTCCTTCGTCCTTCCTCCCTTGTCTTCTCGTTATTGTCATGACTCTAATCACACTTTATCCTCTGTTTACCTTTGGTCCATGTAGGATGCAAGAAGACTACTCCCGGGAATATGCAAATCTTAAACCTGACAAGAAACTCCAATGGCTCCCGCACCTCGGCACCGTTCAGATTGAGTTGGAACTTGAAGATCGAATGGTTGAGGTGGAAGTTCCTCCGCTCGAGCGGCGATTATCGATTATTTAGTGACAAACGTGAGTTTTACCATACTTGGTATCTATTTTTACATGGGATAGTACTCAACATACCTGCGTTCTCTCTTTGCTTTTTCAGCCGTGTGGACTTTGGACGACCTCGTTGGAAGCGGTGCTGTTGGATCTATAGATCGCAATGCGGCTCTCAGAGCGCTGTCAACGTGGGTTGATCATGGAGTGTTGAGGGAAGACCCAGAGAACATGTTTGTTCTCCTTGAAGGGCGGAAGTAGGCCAGGACCGGAGAGAGTGCGTGAGGCTATTGCAAAACCTGGTTTGTTTCTCCGTTTACCTTCCTTTTCCTTTAGGAGGCTCACCTTACTGTTCTTTTTCGTTGATACTATTCGTACAGCTCCTGCTGCTGATGTGCCGTCACTATCTGCTGCTCAATTACAACAGGCAGAGCAAATGCGTGTATATTGGAAGGTATGCGTCGTGTCTATTTCCGCATACAATTTTCTGACGCGTCTTTCTCACTTCTCCTTCCTCTCCTTTCATTCCTTTCTCTGTTCCTCTCCGGCGAACGACGACTCTAGTTCATTGAAGGCATGCTCACCAACCTCGGTTCACTCCGTCTCGACCGCATCCAGTCCATGCTCAATTCGCCCGGGTATGACAAGACGACAGAGCAGCTCGCTGCGTTCCTGGAGGCTGCGCGGCGGGAGGGCATTTGAATGTGAGGGATGGGATGTGGAAATTGAACAAGTCGGCGGAGTCGTGATGTGTACTTGTATATAATTATATGTATTATCTTTTCTCATACCTCTCAAATGACCAATTTATCTAGTAAGGTCTCTCATCTCATCTTGCTTGAGAAATGCGCTGTTGATAGCCAGCGCGTCTCTAGGCCGAGAGATCGCTTTGCTGCTGCTTCTGCTTTAATTTTAAGGTGATAACCAGATTAAGCTCTCCATAGGCATTCGCGTGTTGAACGGCGTTATGATCAGACTTGAAATCGTCATCAGGAGAGGGACAGGTCAACTGAGTTATATTTGAATCGGCCATCGGTCTGAGTTTTAAATTGTTCCACAAGGTTGGTCTAAGTTTAATCTCAGACAGACACAGCAGTTCTCAGGCCCCAACTCCGATTCAATTGAATTATACGGGTAGACGGCATTCTCACAGGTTTCGTCCCCTGTTTCATCAAGACTCCAGAAACCACCAATTCACTGGCTGTCCGATATAAAAGTCCTCCATGAACTCGAACCGACTGCCCCACCTTCCCAGAAACCCTTTGACTCTACTTTTCTCTTCCGATTGAGCCCTCCGAACGTATAGGTAATTATTTACTGATAACTGATATATTGGAAGGCTAATCTCCATGACTAGGCTTACCTCATTCTTATACGGATATTATGAGCTTTCCAAGGCAAATAAAACGCGGGGATGATAATGGACCATGCACTGATTGCTCTCCAGCGCATCCACCGCCTCTACTCTGGAAAACGGTTCCTTTACCTCCAATTTCGGAAATTCCCGTAAAAATCCACCCTCTCCTTTCCTATTCCTCTGGATCTCCATACCTCTTGTATGATCTGGAGACGCATCCATCCTCCGCAATTACAACGAAGATACAAAGTAGCTCAAGATGCTTATTGTATCCAGCTATTTTCCCTGCTGTGTGGCGTCGATGACGATTCGTGTTCCTAGCCTAGCTAGGCTAGTCGTCGTGTTCCCCTCGCGTCCTGATACTGGAATAATTACAATTGAGGATGTCTTTACTGCCATTCATATTGCGATTTGCAAGGGTAGAAAAGGTAGGAAATTGTAAAGATCTGGCTTGTAGTCACTGATCGCATTGCCTCAGACGATTGTTTGATTTACGGCGGCCTAAGGGTTGCTTGGGGTGGACTAAGTATCAGTGCTGAGGATAGGGACGTCTTTGATCTTCGTCTCCGGCCTCTTATTGAGCTGAAATGTTCCTTATGAGCAAGACGAGGATAAAGCCAAAACCATCAGTACAGTTGTTCCTAATGTATTCAACAAATAGTGATAAAATCTGAAGATCATTCATTGTCATCTTCTCAAATTTCAGAAAATTGGACCTTCCAAGCTTCTCCGCCAGCAAATGGTACTATGCGTTTAAAATTTGGCGCTCCAGAAGGAAATCATGTCGTTGCAACTTTGAGTCTGAAGATTTACTTCTGCGGAGGAGAAACTTCTGCATGACCTTTGCCTTTGCTTTGTCGTCCAGCTGAGCATATTCGTCGTCGTCGTCTGATATTTCTGTTGTTAGATAATCCAGGATGGTTCTATATACATCACCAACCAAGACCGCCTTGTTACTTCTGCTGGTTCAACGGTAATCGGGGACGGAAGTCCTTCGATGTAAAGAGTGATCTGCTTTACGTTATTCGTCGTCGCATGGAAATCATCCCAGAAGTCGTCCCTAAAATCAAATATGCCCCAAGGTTGTTCAAATGAGGCCAAAAGCTCCTCGCTCATAAGGGGAACAGCGGTAAGGGAGTCTAATGCTTCAGATAAGCCCCTTGCATAGGATGTTGATGTTGATGGAGTTGATGGTTGGGAGACTTCTGTTTGTGACGTCTTTGCTGCTTGCTTGTATTCGACTACGTCATCCCCCTCAAGAAAATGAACGAGTCTTGGTTCGACATCTACGGAAGAAACAGACGAGGTATCGGACATCTTTCTAGGATGACTAAGAAATGAGCTCTTAGCCGGGTAGAATAGCTGACTTACCGCCTGCGAGACTCCTGCGCATAGGGCGACAGGCCAACTATAATACCGACCGGTGTTAACGAGAAAGGATGGATATCGGGGCTCGACGCGATCAATCCTTTACCAGTGGGGTAACAGAGAGAATCAGCAATTGCCGAAGTTACGACAGCGGTAAATTTCCCACTTTTTTATAATGCGAGGGACCTCCACATGACGTCTGAGGCGTGAACATTATAGTGCAGTAGTCGAGTCATAGGCTCGAAATAGGTACGGCTTTGGAGGGAATCTCACATAACGCATGAGCGGAATGAAAAATGGGGCAAGAGACCACTCGGTATTATATAATTCGAACGGCTTCTATTTAGGGGTGACACAGTGGGCGCAATGACTTTCATGACTTCATCAAATATAGTCTTCCGACATGACAAGTCCTTGCTCGCTAGAGCCGCTACTTTGCGTTTCAACTCCGCGGCGCTTTCTGCACCCCGATCCACCTTTAAACTTTGGTGAGGTGCAGACGCAGTCAACGGGTTCCTCTATATGCGGGCGCTTATCTTTCATATTACAACTATGACGTATGCGGGCTCGAACGGTATTCGATAGGCAGGAACAACTTGCGGTCAAAGCACCATCTATACTTAACCTTTGGCAATTATTTATCAATATTCCATACTTAGGTTGAGAATATTCCAGATATCGAGTGCTTGGGGCCTGTATGCGGAGAAGGAGAACCAGAGTTCCGGAAAGATATGCGAAAAGAGAAATCTCTGTCCGTCAGGCAGGTCATCTCCGAGGTTCAAAAATAAGTCAAAAGCGTCGGCATGCTGTGAGTGGTTTGGAGATCATGCGTCAAACCCGGCGAACGTGTCTGCTCGAAGATTGTGTACTTGGGTTGTTAACAGAATCACACGGAACGATCAGAGAGACATACGGGAAGCGCTGGAGCGGCGGAGATTTGAATGCAATAGTGTCATTTTTATGATGATGGCAATCAATCCAAGAGCTTCAGCTAAACGGATCGTTGGGTCACGTGGATGAGCGTGTCAGATCTTTTGCAGCACTGGAAGCATGACAGCCATATATAACCACTCTTATCATCGTTTAAACTGCGCTTGGGAGGGACGGAAATAGGCCCGTCAATTTCGAAGTCATTGGGAGCGACCGACGCCGACTATTCCAGAGAGTCAAGACTTACTCCGCAGCGATGAAGAAAGGTCAAGCAGTAAAGGCCGATTTAGCAGTAGTGTCGCATGCACGCAGCCCTCCCACCCATCCTTTCCATTCTAAAGAGAAAGGAAACCGGGTAGCTCCGGACGGCTGATAAGCTTTATCAGAATCAAGCTCAAGCGAGTTTCAGCGAAGAATTCGCGCTCTTCAATAGGAGGATTATGAAAGAAAGTAAAATCATGAACAACGACCCCTAGAAAGGTCGACACCATAACCCTGCGTCTACTCGACCTTCTTTCTTGAGAACTGAGGAGTACGAAACGTAGCTGAGAAAGCTGATAATTCCAGAGGAATAAGAAAACATACGACGTTGACAACTGTCCCGTCCTCCAACACCTGCTTAGTAGGCGCCCAATCGTAGCCGAACACTCTCGGCAAGACAATTCGCCATACGGCCCAATATAACACTCCGAACGATAGGATGGCAATTCCTACCAAACAATACCTGGGCAGGGGCGAATAATTTAAGGAATGTTAAGGCGGAAATCGTGTTGCTTACAAATAGTATGGTAAGGGAGGCGTATCGCCAACCTTGTTCGCTGGCCGTAAGAAAGGAGCAACCAGAACTGGAGAAGGAATCAACAAACGTCAATAGAACCAGTAGTCGGCAAGAGAAAGAGACACGCACGGAAAGCAGACGCCGCGAGGAAGAAAAACGCGAAGGGGAGCCAAACTAAACTGTCTTCAGGGCGAGATCTCAGATATCTGACCAAGGAAGGTTGCGTACCTTTGAAAGGTCGGACAACGTGTGGCTTCCTCCAACGAAGCCAGAAAAGGCCCTAGGTCGCCAGGTTAGACCAAAAATTCTCAAAATTTCGTACGAAGTATCATACAAAGACAATGAACAGGTTGATAATTTGACTTGGGTACCCTTCGACGTCCAGAATGAAAGGGTATGCAACTTCCGGAGGAGGTGCAATAATGACGATAACCTAGTAATATCAGATCTAGTAAACCTTTCTGGATGTTGAGGCACTCATGGAAATTCACCTACCGATGGGATGAGGTGAATGATTAAGCCAGGAAGTGGAGATTTCCCCGTAGGCCAATTTGAAGCCCAAATTCTATTTCCAAATGGAAGTGGTACTCCTTCTTTGGCGAGTTCTGAAAACAAATTAATCAACACTTCCTTGAAGTAGCTACGAAGTACTTACCCTGATTGACTCGAGCAGCAGAGTAGGTCTTAGAAGATCTTCAGGCAGCTGATAAGACGTAACAATTTAAATTGCTCACCACTGTTACCACATTCCCTAATGCGCTATTGATGGTCGACTCAGCTGAAGAAGCATCCAACAATTAAATCGCCACACATACCTCAGAGCGACGATAGCAGAAAGGGCTTTCTCAGCTTGTGCTCCAAATACCTTTCCAAAAAACAAAGAAGCAACAGTCACGCCCGACTTCCTAATTTCTTCCTTGCTCGCAGCACTTGAAAATGAAGGTCAGAAAGTAAGCTCAAAAGTTTTTCGGAGCAGCGCAGCTACGCACGCAAAATACGCAATATTGGCTAGTATGTATAATGAAGCGCAGATACTGAGGCCTAAGGGCGCAGCAATCTTCAGTGTTCGAATTGGATTCTTAACTTCGTTCATAACGTAGTTAACATTTTGCCAGCCACTGTACGAGAATATAACTTTGAACGTCGCAGTGGCATACTGGAGCAACAAGAAAGTCAGATATATACGAGTGTAGGCAGTTTTCCACTTACATCGTTGCTACTGTGCGAGCTCCCAGCAAAGGCGTTCAGGAAGTTGATGTGTGGATTCTTGATGTGGGTTTTGCCAGAGAGGACAACCCACCCTGGAAGAAACAATGCCTGTCAAGACATGTTGTGGATTTGGAGCGCAGTGACGATAAGTACCTGTCACGACAATGAACACAAGAATGGCGATTTTAAAGACGCTGAGTGCCTGTGGCGCACGGTTTCCTTATGAGAAAGTCCTGAAACTGGATATATAACTCACATTCATGAGAAGGAGCCCAAGTCTAGGCGCCAAACCGTGCAGGAAAGTCGCAAAAAAGATGACTAAAGCGGTTTATCATTGAAAGGGGCCCGGCAAAATATAAACGCTACGCACCTCCGAGAGCTATTCCTCTCACAGCCCATCTCTCAGTAGCACGTCCAGCTGCCGCTAAAACGCTATCAAAGGATCAACGTAAGCGAAAGACGCGATATCACGCGAATTTTCGGACTTGTCTGCAAAAACCTAATAAGGTACGGCATCAGATGATCCCTCGCTAAAGTGATAAAAGATAAAAATGCCTTACAATACATCCCGAGGCAGTGAAACCCAGTAAAATCGCGTTGGTGGCGAATATGATAGTAGCGAGATACTTCGGCTTCTTGTATACAGCTTCAAGATAGACCTTCTCGCCACCAGATCGCGGAAACATGGTTCCGTATTCAAGCCACACGAATAGCCCACAGAATGCCAAAGCGAACCCAAGTACCCAGAGCATTAGAGAAGCACCCACAGATCCGACAGAGGAGAGGATGGAGGATGGTGTCGAGAAAATCCCTGTTCCAATAATACGGCCGACGCTAATGTGACAGTCAATGAGCAACCAAAGGAGACAAACCACTAAATATTTACATTAACATGGTGCAAGAAAATACACCAAGATGTCGACCCATCCCTCCAGCAATGTCTAAAGCATAAGGAATGATTCGTGAGGATATTGGGTACCAAATATGGATTAAAGGAATCACCTTCCTCAAAGGTCAAGTCTCCTGGGTTCACTTCTTCTGACTCCAATTCCGCGACATCGACAATATCCACAGACTTCTCTGTGTATTGAGCCTTCTCCGACATTGTTCGACTGAACGTTTGGGTCGTGCAAGATAGAGGAGGTCCTAAGCGATCATGAGGCATTTGTGAATAGCCTTATATCCACCTTGAAGAACGCAATTTTAGACATGGATGGCGAGGCTTATCTTGACGTCCGTAAGGGAAGGTCTATTTCAATCCAAAGAAGAACCAGGCTTACCAATGGTAAATTGGCGTTCCTGAATATGGCCGTATAGTAACTTCTTCGTCGCATTCCTTATTCGAGATCAAAATTGAGGCTTTTAGCGCTTCAAATGAGCAATGAACCCGGGTAACAATTTCGCAATTAGGAACATAGACAACAGGAGACTCCGAGGTCTGATAGAAGGAACACATAGTTTCCCGAGATAGAGAACGTAACGACAAGTACAGGAATCAAGAGATGACCTTACTGGCAGAGACGAAGCGGATTCCGCTTTGTTGATGTGCAATTGGACGAAGCTGTATATAAAATTGCACATCAACGATCGACGCAAGTGATGCACGTGATAGTGCCGTATCAACGAACTCTGGGCTCCCCGGCGGCTGCGGCTGACTCTGCAGTGGGACTGCAGTGGATTGCAGTGCATAGTCCTGGTTAAGGCCCTGTATAATGTGCTCCCTAAATTTCATATCTTTCCGGAATGTTAAAATGATGCATACCTAAATGTAATATTTGTGGACGACTGGGCCGGGAGGTTAGTAGCCTGGTTGCACTATGTGCTGTGCTTAGAGCTCTTCAGACGAAACATGATAATGTCTATTTGCAATAAAAGTATGTTCAGCCTTGCTAAGGCAGCGAATAACTCTATTTGTTGAGGATGGACCTTTTTTCTCCGTTCGAACATTATTTATGAATATAGCAATAACCGAAGAACCACTCAAAGTTACTATGCTCCAATAGAATTGCCCTCGCCTTGTAAATTGGTTGGATTTTCCTACAGTACGGTAATTCTAAATCTCTTCGTCGCGGTTAATTCCACGGGTATAGATAAAGATCCCAGACATCCGGTTCAGCAAGGCTTGCACATAACCCTCTCCACTCTATTCCTTCTGGAATAGGACGCTCCTTTGCTCCTAAACGGTAAACTGTTGTATCCTTGCGGTTGAAAAGAATGTGTGCTGAGTTCCCGCCCTGTTCCCAGTGAGACTCCTCATGCTGGTTTCTCTCCGCTCCGCGAAAAATTGAATGAACAGCGAGTAAAACATCGTAAATTGTAACAACCTGGATGTCTGGTAGGATAGAGGGGAAGACAACGATAGGTCTATCAAGTCCTCTAAGCCGAAGAGTTATTGAACCAACGTCGATGGGATACATGGCTGGATGAGTAAGCCAATTGTAGAGGTGATTATCCTGTTTGACACCAGCCGCAAGAATCGCGGAAAATGGCAAAGAAAGGACGTTATATAGAATGTGTGGTCCCCGAGGAGAGTGGTGCAAAAGGGGGTTTATAGCAATAGGTTTATTGGACAATGGCGGGAGTGAGATGGTACGCAAAGGCGGCAAGTCAGGGGGTTTATCTGAATCGTCCGGCCCTTTGTCATACTTGGACCTTGTCTCTATCGTTAGCTTGAATGCGTTGATGAGAATATCACGCTTACATGGCGGTTGGTTCTTTCCTTCCAACAGACATGTGGGACGGCATAGATTGAAAAAGAAGTGGATCGTAGTTAAGAGAGTGGGCTAAGGTGGTTTGTGGTCGTGTTGCTCGAAAGGGTAGTGGGACTTTTCCACGATTTCACAGTGAGTGAGTTCAAGAGAAAATAGAGGGAAGAACGGACGTAAATCCTTGGCTTATATGAAGAAGCTACTAGGTATACGGTGCCGCGATCTCCTTCCTGCTTTAAACTTTGCTCAACTTGGCTCTGGCCATTCCTCCGGCATTCCAGACAGCCTCCACAACTCGGACCAATGACGATGCGTGCTTGGAGATGTAATATATTTTTGGCAGCTTGACATGCAGCCGCACGGCACACATGGCGATGCGTAGCTCTGGCGTAAGCATGTCATTGGCTTACGCTCTATTAACACTACAGCCAAGATGAATGCACATGAGTCAGAGAGCTGATTGCAGGCTTAGGCCAGTTTTCTTTGATATCTATATCGTGGAAGCAAGCTCATACTCTTGGAAAATTGACATTCTCTCGGCTTCCTGGTGTACCGTGCAATTTATTTTATCGACTCTACATAAGTATGTGGTAATAACTCGGGGTTTAGGTTCTAAAAGGAAGAAAATAGCCAGAGAATTGGAACACTTTGGCGGGCAGAATTAGGTCGACTTACGTATCGGCGGATTGGCAACTTTTATGTATACAAAGTAAACGGCACTAACGCCAAGAGTACTTATGGCCAATGCTCAATTTTGATACATCAGTGAATAAACAAAGTTTGGTTCTGGAGAAATCAGTGTCCAGAAGGTCTGCCGAGTACGACATTCGACCTGTCTTCAGGTTTGAAAAGTTGCAAACCATGATAAGATCTGTTAGAACAAGTCATCTGAGTGAAACTTACTTCTGACAGTCTGTCATTCTGTCATGTGGTTAACGGATTCTTGCAACTTCACTGCATCAGCGATCAGTTATTCTTGGTAGAAATTGATGATAGCGATAGTGAGCCCCTGGATATTAATGTTTAAAACGCATTGCCCGCGGCTTTGACAAGCGCTGCCACACCTTACGGCGAGCAATCATTAAGTATCCCAATTCCAGCACGCTTTGCGCAGCCGTGAAGTCCGGCACGGCTTCTCTGTCAAGACATGGCTCACGTTGCGTGTTCGTTGTCTGAAGTATCAATTGGTTGATACCCAGTTCGTATATTTTTCCAGATC
The DNA here is from genome assembly GCA_015501075.1 of Gymnopilus junonius. NCBI lineage: Eukaryota > Fungi > Basidiomycota > Agaricomycetes > Agaricales > Galerinaceae > Gymnopilus > Gymnopilus junonius. The sequence goes on along the minus strand of JADNYJ010000053.1, from coordinate 52,543 downwards.
AGATGTTTATTTTAGTCGCTGCATATCCCTGTTGCTTTAAAATACACATTGAATTGCTTAGAAATAGTTGGTACCTCGTCATTTAGAGACTCCGAGGGAGATTTCCGGTACTACCCTCTGTATGCAGGATCCAAACGTCTCTTTCGTCGGGGCTCGGATATAGGCCACCCCACCATAAGCCGCTATGGAAGCAGCTTACGCACCCGGCGTGGTTCGAACGGCCAGGGAGCCCACTTGCGTGTCCCTTTAGCCGCCGCTGAAGCCTATTAATCCACCAGGGATCATCATGAACAGCCACAAGGACATTACGGTGTACAACCTTGAGCACATCCTCGACGGTCACCACGCTGTCATTCGTCGTGGCGGGGAATATAATGATAGGCCTGGACACTCCAGCCATTCGGATCGTGAGGGACCCTACATCAGGCGGATCCATGGCAGGCTGACGGTTCCAGAGTTTATATCCGTCTTTTATTGATTCAGACGGGAGGTTTATCGTAGAAAGACATGAACCGATTTCGTATTGGATTTGGGGACGAGAAGGTGAGTAAGTCAGTAGAGGATGAATTAAAATGGGCTCTGTGGCCAATGAAGGCAGAGGGAGCGGGCGAGGCTTCACAAGAGGCGGGGGTTGATGAATAGAATCCGAAAATAGGAGTGAATATGTTGTATCTGAACTGGATTGTTCTGTCTCCGAAGGCTTCTCGATGTGCTTCATTTTCATGCAAGCCGCGTTTTCTACGTCGAGTCGATCATGTTTGTTAAGTACGGCTCTTGGGGAAATATTCGTAACGTATACACTTGGCGACGGAAAATTGATCATGGACATATCTATTCGAATGTAAGACGTGGAGGTTCGTTGCTGTACAGCAATGCACCTACATGGGGGGTCCTGAGGACAGCACTTGCATTGACAAATTAACTGCATGGCTTTGGATTGGTGAAGAAAGTGGGAGGGATAAAAATGAAAGCTCTTACTCGACATGCTTTTAAGTCCGGCCGACCCACTACTAAATAGAGGCCTGTCTCTCGTCCGTGGGCAGAAGGAATTGTCCCACAGCATTGACTCTTAGACACAATCTATCAAACGTTGAATTAAATTTAACCCTAATTAGGAGATGTAATTGACTGACCGGAATACTATCAGCGCTGGTCTGTGAGTTTTGCGTGCATAGATAGCATCGTGTTGTGAAAAATTTTACCGAGGTACTCGGAAACACTTGGATCTCATGGCATTCAAAGTTGGCTAGTATTGAGAAAGGAACCATCAAACTACACTTACCGTTGGTTACAAGATTTCAGTGGGAACGACGCGCTCCTTCAGAACGAAAGGCACATGAGCATTGATAAATGAAAAGCGGAACGCTAGGGTACACAGCAATGCGATTAAAGGGGACAGATTTGGATAGAATGGAACCCGCGTGGGGAAGTGAACTGCAGAATTTAGGACCTTCAAGGGAGAAATTCTACATTCTGTTAAGCATAGTGTAGGATCAGAGGATTTAGTCAATACGGGGGTATATAGAGGCAATCGTGATTGCAACTGGACGTTGATGGAAAGACTGCGTTGCTTTCCCTAGGATAGGGAGACTTCGCGTTCCGGTAACTGTCGTGTCTTCATAGAATAGAATTGGGTATGATATGAGTTTGCCTGGGAGGCGTTGATCTGGCGCGCCGCTATCCAATTCTCCTTCCCGGGATCCAATTGACGTCTCCCATAGGCTGAGGATAAACAACTCGACGTTCGGAAACATTTCCAATGGAGATATGGGGTCTTGCATTCGAAGGTTTTGCAAAGGGACCCTTCGAACGAGCGGGTTCCAGCGCAGCTGCGTCCGGACGATAAGGACTTAGAATGAGGGAGGGCGGAAGGGAATTGGTGCGATTCTCCTTCAATGAAAGTTGTAGCACATCCGCGTCATGATAGTCCACGTCCATGGGCGGAAGAGGGATAGCACGTACGCGCGGTGCGCGCTGGAGACTTGATTCAGAGAACATCAAACTGCTTTTGTGGATACGGGTACTGTACAATCCATCAGTTTGACTTCTAATCACGGAAATGATGTACACTCACCGTTTTCTTTAAAACTGACTGATAACTATTGGCAAAAGTCGAGATGGAAGTGTCGCTCTTTCGACCAGTACTCAGGAAGGGGGCGTGGTGGTCAATGGGGGGAAGAAAGAAAGAAGATCACCAAGTGTGGCCCGCGGATCGTTGACATAACCCAATTTCAAGCTCAGCGAGAGCCCACAATGGCTCGATGCCGCCGCCGCCGCGACATAAAAGTTGGTTGATGTTGTCTTCGTCAGCACTTATTTTAGGAACAATGGTCAGTTGAAAGTGTGTTGAAAACCCATGTGACATGTGGAAAAGCTGGAAATGTGCACGCCCCATCTTCTTACTCGAAGTTCCGATGATATCGCCCATCCGTCATCGCCTTGGACGACCAAGGCAAATATTATCCAGCAATCTGGCTAGGCGCTTAGAACTTCGACTGTACCTCTTGTTACTTTAAGGCCTGGGCAATAACATATTACGAGACCGGCGTAGCCTTATCACCGCTATCCTATGGCAATGATCTTCGATCGTTATATTCACTTTTCCCCACAAGTATGATACCCGGATTTTTTGACATACACACCTTATAAGTTCCTAAAAGGATTTATATTCTGTAAATGCGGAACTGCATGAATTTAGAGCTGTACTTTTCTCTTTGTTATTCAACTCGTTCTCTCGGAATGCGGACGAGAAGTGTCGAATGGGGTTTGTCATTCCTTCGTAACTGGGTAGGATTTCCATTAAGCTTCGACGCTCGTACGATCAATGTTGTGAATGTGAGCAAAACTCGCAAGTTAAGTTCGCAATTATCTACTCTGGAACGCGAATTCAAGTAACAAGCCGGATGCATATAAAATCTACATGGATACATACGAGTACCTGACAGCAAAATTCTGAACATGTGTCATTAATTAGTAGATATTATAGCCATCGGAAAAGAATCAAATATTTATAAAATCAATCCTTCTTCCCATAAACAAAGATACGATCGTCGAAGGGTGCAAATTCTTTGTTGATACCTCCTCGAGGTGGACCAGTCGCCTTCCCAAAGACTAGTTGAGCCCGCAATGACCATGTCTGCGGTACATTCCACGCTTCAACGACGTCCTTGCCAATCATTTGTTGGTAATGCTGCAAGTTGCAACCTAGACCTTCCGTTGCGAGGGCGGTCCAGACAATGAACTGATTCATTCCATTAGAGTGTTCGTTCCCTACAATATTGGGCATTAGTCAATAGTCAAAACTTGAGAATTAGAGAGTCACCAACATTCCGGAAATTGTGCGATAAGATCCTGAAGGTGCTGTGGAAATTTCTTGACAGCTTCCGTGTCTTCGAAGAACAGGACCTGTAACGAATGAAGCTTCAGGAGATTCCTTGGAGAAACGGGAAAGAAACATACAGTGCCATACGCCGCTTTGTATTCTTGAATCTTAGGTTCGGACCTCGCGAAGACCTCAGGGGGCATCAACTTCTTGGCTCGCTTCAGCCCCAAACCCCAGAGTTTATCGTGTTCAGCGCCGAAAAGGACAATAGCGCGGCACGACTGGACGTGGAAGGGAGAGGGCGCATACTTGATAGCATGCTTGACGACATGAACGATACGCTCGTCTGAGATGGGAGACTCTTTAGCGAGTGTGAGGGTAGAACGACGAATTTTGATAGCTTCGAGGAAGGAAACTTCGTATGCGGATGGCATTGCTGGTTACTAAGTAAGCTTGTTGAGGATGTGGGGACGTTTCTATTCCTTTACTTCAAATCGATTTCATCATGGAGCCCTTTATACACTTCAGTCGAAGCCAAAAATAATGCTCGTCCACTATCTCGACTGTTAGTCTATCTCACTAATCTTTCATAGCCTTTTACTTACTTACGTGAAAGGCATGACTAAAGCAGAGACACATGTCAGGGAGTCCTAGACCTGAGTGAGCGCATAGTCAGACGAAATAGACTGCGGTCGCGTTACCGTTTGATCAAGGAGATAGAGATGATCAGGAGATGATTTGGCTGGGTTGATGTGGTCGCTGTAGGCAAGTCCATCATTCACTCTGAATGATTCAGAATCATTCAGCATGACACACCAGCATGACAGTGACTGACAACCGGCAATTCCACCATTCTCCCAGCACGTGAAACGTCGCGGTACGAGTGGACACTGGATCCTTGGAATCTCTTCAAGTGCTTGTAACTGCCGATCATAGGCGAAAAAATATGTTCATCCATCCAAAGAGAATTTATCCTATATGGTGTCCAACGTCGCTCTAAATTTACTTCTATGTAATTCGTTGTTTCAAGAAGTTTCAAGTCACGCGATGTCACAGGGGTGACCAAACTTCAACCAGAATTTGTACTGCGCTCTTCCATCCTCACAGCGCGTTGCTCGTTACCCTTTTGTGTTTTGTCTCATCGAATCGGTTCTCCGTCTGCGGTTATTTCTGATTTTCATGGCCTCAAATGTAGCGGTGAACGGTTATAAATTTTTGGAGGCCACGTTTGCCTGGAACGCCTTTGGAAAAGCGTTCAAGTTGGCATTCAAGTTGGAGTTTCGTCCTACTCAATACATGTTCTACGACAAGCGGTTTCTTATAGAGGTGCATTTACCACACATCTCTACAACATACATGTCTCAATCTCGTTCGCACTGGTCCAGTCGTGATGCGTGGCATTCTACGACATGTCTCCCGACAACATTGTCGACCCTCTCGTGGGCGAATTCTGAACACCACGGTTGTCAATGGAATCAGACGCCACTCGTGTCTAGGGTACTTGAAAAACTTTAATAAAGCCCTGCAGTTGTAGCGAATGACATATGGTGTTTAGGAAATCCTCTCGCCACGTCATTTTTGACAATTTCTGGCCTAGGTGAGTTTTAAAGAGATATCCACACGATGTTTCTAACTTTTCGATAGCCTCCACTCAAATTTTCTCCTTTATCCACTGCACGATTCACTTAAGTCTAGGCTAACTACCTCCTTTTTTCACTCTTTTTCTTTTCAACCACGACCATCTGTGCAACTATTCATTAATCTTACGATAATGTCTACTCAAATATTTTACGCTGATACCGTTCTATTTGATATGGTGAATTTCCACCTTGAATTTACATTTTCCTTCACTTAAGCTCACGACGCTTCTTCTTACGTTAATCTAGGATGGTACCTTGACCGACTCTATTGCCGCCGTCGAGGCAGCCTGGTCGAAAGTCGCCAAAGATATAGGGCAGGAACCAGACTACGTCATCGCTGCCACTCATGGTAGACGCGCTGTGGACAACCTCTCCCAATTCAAGCCTCATCTCAAGGACCACGAGATCGGACGGGAGGTGGAGAGGTTCGAGGAATCCATCTTGTACTTCGCCGATGCTCACGATCTTCATGGTCATCTTGTTCCTGCTGGCCGTGGCACTATCGAAAGTCCTATATCCGCCTCTGGTTCGCCTCTAGAGGCAGCCAGCTCAGTTGCCAGTTCGACTGCTGACACGCCTGATCTCACCCCTGACACCTCCGCTCCTGATTCCCGAACGTCATCATTCACTGCCTCTGACGTCCGCCGCGCCTCCTTTGGATCCCGACTGCGCAATATGCTCAGCCTTGCCGCACATCTTCGGGTGTATGATGAGGAAGACTTAGCCGAGGCGATTGAGGATGAGGAGGCGGTTCTGGACACTAGTGAGCCGAATCAAAAGGCACGAAAGCATGTCCTCGATGCGTGGCAGCTCGAAGCTGCCAGCGTAGATCGCTCAGTCCGTATCCTGCCTGGTGTCAGGAAAATGATTGATTCCATCCCCGCTGGTCGATATGCTATTGCCACTTCTGGAGCTAAGACTTATGGTATGTCCTGCTCTATTTCCGTCGCCTATCCTTTTGCTTATATTTTATTTATAGCTTACGGCTGCATGAAGCGCGTTGGCATCAAGCCACCTCCCGTCACCATCACCGCCGACAACAATCGTCTGAAGGCAGGAAAACCGGCTCCTGACCCCTTCCTTCTCGCTGCTGAATGCCTCGGTTACGACGCCTCTCGCTGTGTGGTGTTCGAAGATTCGCCCAGTGGGATTCGTGCCGGCGTTGCTAGCGGTGCTACCGTCATCGCCGTCTGCACCAGCCACGAACGGTCGAAGATTGAAGGTTGTGGTGCACATTATATTGTTGATAATATGGAGAAGGTTAAATGTGAAGAGGACGAAGACGGTCGTCTGAAATTCAATCTTGAACTCTAAACTTGTTGTATCACGAGTGCGGTGTCTTTTTTTGTCCTTCGTCCATCCCCAAACCTCTTTAAACGACCAATATAATTATTCCAACGATGCTTGCGTTATTAGAACATCGACCCGTTTACCGTCCTTATTTCCTACATTCTTCAAGTGTCCAACTTGAACAAAACCCCAGCGTCCATACCAATCACGCAACCCATACCCTTTCCCCGGCCCTTCTCCATTCAACGACATAATACTCAGCAATTGCTTAATATCAGGTGCATCCGGGTTTCTTGGTTTCTTTATCTCGCCTATAAGGTTGTTCATGAGATGAGAACCGACTCCTCCATTGTGGTATTCATGGTGGACGTATATAGTGATCTCCGAGTCAGCTGTATGTCAATATCCTTGGTATTCAGGTGCACGGAATCCAGACGCGTAGGCGAATCCTGTAACTCTTCCGTCGGTTTCGGAAATGAAAAAGGGGAGTTTCTGTGAGCAGACAAAGGTGAATATTTCTTGATACTTGTCCACCGTGAGCAGCTCCATGCGCAATGAGATGATGGTGTTTTCGATGTAGTAGTTCATGATCTCGACGATTTGGGGGAGATCGGCGAGGGTGGCGTCACGAATAGTGGTTTCTGACATAGTTCTTGAGGCGCAGGATGTCGATGTGGTATACGAATGAGGTGCAAGTGAAATGGGATTCCTAATCTTTTTCATCGCTCCTGATCGAGTCAGAAATTCGGCTATAATCGGACGACCCTATAGCCATTCCGCACTGCCAGTGCCGCCGGGATATCGCATTACACTACCGCAACGAAGTCTTTTTTGTCTACTGACTTATTCTTCGAGGGATACGTTGCATACTTCGTTGAGCTTCAGACTTTTATTCCCTTCATTCGGACCTGCCTGTGCTTTCAGACCGATTGAAATTGTTGACGAGCTCACCATTGTCCTACCAACAACTGCAGTACACCAGACGGTGTCACTTCCCCTTACGTAGTTATACCGTGTAATATCACTGCATACTATTTGAAGCTCGCTTCATCGGATCCCCCTCTGACAAAGATATTGGACTTCGGCGCTGGCAAGTTCCCTGTCCTAATTTATTCCAAATTTGTATTAACACGATTTAAAGCCCATAATGTAGGCACCCCGTCACCAAGCTTTCAATGCGCATGCATAGCTCTGGCACCTGCAGTGGCTTTTGCTAAGTATCAAGGTCGAGAAAGTCGAAAACCCCACCATTGACCCTGCAGCCGACATTTGGGCACTTGGTACCGCGGTACGTCCTGTGTAACCCTCTCATTGCTCCTCTTATGAGTCAGTATGGTCATAGATCTTCGAAATTGTCACTGGGTCACCAATCTTTTATCTGCCATCCCTTCCATACGCAATGTTAAAAATGGCGGACGTTTTGCCACCGGGATGGGAGAACTGGTATGCCAATTTTTCTGATCCTCCTGAGGTGTCGCCCAGTAGTTCAAATGAGTGGTGGACATCTTGCCGAGAACGTGTATGCCGGACTTGTACAGACGATCCAGACGCAGACATGTTGAGTGCACTGCTCAGAAAGATACTGGTCCTCGACCCTGCTTTACGGTGTTCCGCGGCGGAGATTGTAGACGACCCATGGTTCAAATACTCGATTTGAATATTAGTATTTCCTCCTATTTAATAATTTGTTTTTATTATATTTCATTCTCTTAGGCTGCAATATGACTTGAGTGTCAATTTTAAAGTGCCCGTTTTACAAATATCTCGGGCTTATGTAAGTAACCAGGAGCCAGAGCTTTTAGGTGCGTCCATTTACATCTTCTGCAGCTACCTCCATGGCGTCTGTATCACCCAGTTTAGAACCTGATGACTTCCACTTCACCTCCTTGCAGACTACAGAGGAGAAGTGCCGGTATGGTCCTGGTGGTTATCACCCTATTACTATTGGCGACTTTCTCAGCTCATCTAGTTCACGGTGATATACTCTTTTTCTTCTATTTAAATTGTTATTTTCATCATCACCCAGATCTTCATGTCGGAAATATGGGTGTCGCTTTCTCCCAACTGGCGAAACAGACCCCAGAAGACATTATGCAGGAGCTCAGTCCGTACAACGTTACCATCGTTCTGACTACGTCCGATGTACATCAAACATCGGCATTGCCTCTTTATGTAGTCGAACAGTGTGATATCACTCATACTACACAACGCTCGCTCCGTCAGATCCTCCTAGGATGAAGCTGTTGGACTTTGGCGCCGGTATGTTTCCGTTTCTGATTCACTTCAAATTTACATTAATAACACAGTACGAACTTGGAAGCTCATGAAATAGCACTTCGTCTCCAGTCTTCCAATGCGCGAGGGTAGCCTGCCCACCTGAAGTTGCATTTTCATTTAACGTCGAGAAGGTTGAGAACCCAGCCATCGAGCCTTCGGCCGATATTTGGGCCCTGGGCACTGCGGTATGCGTCTATAACTTATTTATCTTCGCCTCTTATCAATTTGATATCTACTCGTAGATTTTTGAAATTGTTGTTGGCTCAGCACTCTTCTTTATGAAACCCGTTCCATATGCCATGGTCGAAATGGCAGACGTCTTACCACCGGGATGGGAAATTTGGCACGCCAGCCTAAGTAATCCGTCCGAGGTATCACCCAATAGTGCAAATGCGTGGTGGGCGACCTGTCGGGAGCGTGTATGCCTGGCTTGTTCCGATGAAGCAGATGTAGACCTGTCGATCGCGCTGCTAAAGAAGATATTAATCCTAGACCCCACGTTACGGCCTAGCGCTGCGGAAATTGTACACGATCCATGGTTCAAGTATCATGAACGTGACTGAAGTAATCCTGAAAACTGGATGGAATTTATGTATGCGCATTCTTTTTTTTCTAGTCTTGGTACCAGTCATTACGGATTTATTTCGTGCTCAATTATGATGTACCATCACCCCTTTGAGTTTTATTCCCTGCTCATATTATGTACCATAGGAGTTACAGCAGTCCTCAGGACAGTCGTAGTATTTGTGCTCTGACGTCATCGCCATGCAACCCCTTCTTTCTTAACGCTCGATCACTCAAGTGGCCTGTGCGTTTATTGAAAAGGTGGGTTGCGTTTTGTCAATTCCCTCCAAGCATCCTTCCCTCCGTTCGGCGTGTGCACCACATCCTTATCTCTGTTTTCTGGCTTGCAGTGATCTTCCTTGGGAGTTTAATGGCGGAAAAGGTGAGATTTCATATTTACCCTAAGACGCTGGCTGACGAGTACACCAATACAGTCATCAGATTCTCTAACGGTCCACAACGTTCCTACGCTGGAAAAGGATTCCGTCGATATCAGTAAACTGCAGCAGGAATACACGACTCGCCGTGACTTACTAGGCGAAAAGATGTCAAAGAGGATTTTCTTTGTATGATCTCTCTATTGTTCGACATCGAGTAGTTACTGATACTTGAATGAAAAGATTAAGGTTGTCAATTATAGCAGTAGGGGAGGAATGGGAGTAGCGATGGTGCTTGGTAAGAGCTTTATCCTGTCAGACCACTAATTCAAACCTCTGACGTTCGGATCTGCCCCTCTTAGGCATGAACCGAAGTCCCTATACCCAGCTCGTTTACAGCTTGTGCGAGGTGGCACTGGCACTCATGATGTTTACAGAGATTCACTTCTCGAATTGCTGCAAAGAGGATTCAGAAGCACTGGACGCAGTCGCCGACCCCGACAAGAAATTTGAACTGTTGGAGAACCGTCTTCTTGGTCGAGAAGCCTCGTTTCGCAAGATTAAATCCTCGACTTATCTTTTCAACATACTCTATGGTATATACATCCTTTGTTGGCTTTTCTTTTTCATGCCTTATTTCTGGAACGACTGGAAATCCTTTAATCAGGCGGCTGAATTTGTGTAACTTTTTGTCTTTGGCTTGGGCTCCTTGACGTTGTTCTTCTTATCATTATCATCTCAGTTTCGTCTCGTTTATAAATTCTTTGCGAGATATACCTTGTCCTTTGTAGTGAAAGCGCGTTCGAGGATAATCTGGCTACGCTGGGATTCGAACGTAAGCATTTTCAATTGGATTGATGGAAGGACGGATCACGGATGGCCCAGACCGATTCGTGGACTTCTTTCTGCGCACGGGCCAAGCCGCCTGTTTCGGCGGCAAGCACTGGGGAAGCACTGGGCAGTCTGTTGATGACAGCCTAAGCCACAATGCTCAGTGTTTGGCTCGTCTTGGGTCTTCTGGTGCTATGAATTCCTCTGATTTTGTCTATCCTGCATATACTTCTATTGACCTTCATATCTACTGGGACTGTGCTTGGTCCTTCCCGGCTGTTTGGTCCTTGGTGCTAACGCGAAGACTCACCAGCTATCTCGGTGTCGTATACGCGCATATACTCGTTGTATGGACGAATATTTCGCTGTGCGCGCTCGTGCTCGTCCGTTGTTTCGGCTCAACGTGTTCTGAGTATGGCTCCTTAGACATCCCTGTCATTGAGCCCCAAATTGGGTGGCTTAACTTTACAGCTGGATATTAATCACAGTGACAGATGCTTTTGTCGTTTTGAGGACCTTTCTAAATAGGTGAGCGGTACATGTTCTGACATCATCATGCGTTTAACGCTCGATCACTCAATGGTCGCTTGAAAAAGCGGGTTACTCTCCGTCAACCACCTATAGCTTCTCTTCCTTCCTTTTCCCTGTGCGCTGCGCCTCTTCTTTTGCCGTCCGCTGACCGCCCTTTCTCACCTCGCATACAATGCCGAAGAAAGTGAGCATCTCGCTCAATCTACTAAAAGCGCGTGTTGATGAAGGTACCTTCTGCAGACGTCGAATACTTTGAATCCAGAAAGGAACCCATGGCGAAGAATGGCTCGGGCGATATCGATGAACTTCATCGGGGTACAAGACATGCTGCGAGAGGGTGGATTATGATACGAACTGGAAACTCATTTTTGTACGATTTCTTCCTTCGCCTACAATAACACGAACGATTGATATCGGTATTCAAGTCTAGGATCATCACCAACATTGGCCGAGGTGCTTTTGGGCTGGCGATATACTATGGTACGATGTCATTGTGTCTTTATCCCGCCGCTTATACTCATTCTTGAAATTCGGACCTCCCTTTCCATGGACTGGTAGGTATGGATCGCAGTCCCAAACGCAGCTCTCCCATGCTATATGCGAGTTGACATTGGGAATGATGATGGTGGCGAGAGCATATTTCCTGATGAGTTACAAACCCAAATCAGACGATGTGGTAGTCGAACCCAGCAAGAAGCTCGAAGTGTTGAAGGTCGCCTCCTTTGGTTTCACCATTATATTCTACATGCATTTGTTCTGCTGGTGCTACTTCTTCGTGCCATATATATGCGATGACTGGAAGGCCTTTCGTTTGGCTGCGGAAACTCCACGCATCGACATCTGATCTTATCTGGGCTCCTGAACTTCGGTTTTGTCGACTTCGGCCTCTCCTTTGTTTTATAAACTTCGATCTGTACACATATCTACTATGTTTTAGACATATTACATTCTACTAGAAAACATCTTGTTCTCTGTCGCGGCGTATACAGGCCTGGATTTTCGTGTAAGCAAATGCTGGCCTATTTGACTACAATGGGGTTCGAACCTCGGGACTTCTAATTTTAGTAGGCCTTGCTACCAGGGCGTCATTCCACACACAGACCAATTGACCGTTTCCTTCCCTCCATCGCGTCCTTTCGCTGATGTGTATCTTCCTCCTCTGGCTGTTCCAGCATAGTTCGTTGTGTCAAGAACTGGCACTCATTCGCGATAATCTCAGCATTAGGCACCAACTCTTCTCTGGCTATCGTAGCATCATATATGCGTCTTCTCCCAATGATTTTCGCATGACTCTCTAAAGCATGCCTCCGTTTGAAATGTCTTTAGTTTTCCTTCTGTAGTGTGCCGATCTGAATGGGCGCCTTCAACATTTGTCTTTGCGGTCTTTGCATTCTTGCTTGTTGTTGGTGTTATCCTTCATGCACGTCGGCGGAATATTTTATGTTCTCCTTGCAAGCTCGGATGTTTTACTCTCTCTAGTATGCTCCAGTCTGTGTTTTTCTTTCTGCTTTAAATCCGTTTGATATCATCTTTCTGCCACTACATCAAAGGGAAAAGGAAACCATGACCGCGACGTCTTCGACCCTCCTACTTCTCAAATAATAGACCACCACCAGCTATGTTTTGCTTTCCTCTAGATGTCTGGCAGTCAAATCAAACTGGACAGCCATCAACGCATGAGAAATTTTCAACTTGACTAAAGGTTCTGGTAAGTGTTGACTCTTTTAAACTAGAAAATCCATGATTATTTGCTTACCAGGTGCTGAAGGGGATGCCTGCTTCAATGCAAGCGTCGAACACGTTGGTGCAGTTCTGTTCGCAAGGCGTTTCAGCGGCGGCGCGCATGATGCTAAGCGCAGCGAGAACGATGAATGAGAATGAGAAGCGCATTGTGTTTGGCTTTGAGTGTGCGAAAGACTTTGTCTGGGGCGGATGCTTAAGTAGAATGTTTGTGTTCTTAGAGGTATGGCTCTCTCTTTCCGTCTTAAATACTCTTCTGATATCCCGGTGTTTTTTATGAATTTGATTGTTAGAACAGTTGATTTTGACGTCGGATGAAGATTAGCGAAGTTGAGACATGAGAGACTGACTCTACTCAGGTTAGCAGGCCAGGAACGAGTACTCTGGATGGAAATCTATCGCCGAAGATTTAGCCAGAGAGAATGATTAAAGCCTACTACAGGAAGTCTCAGGGGACGTGTTATTGAATTCTAATTCATATATTGGCAGTCCGGCCCATATCTTCAAGTTGTACTATTTGTATTTTCCTACTCAAACAGTCAAAGTTGCCAACTTTTATCATCCAGCGACGCCAACTTCATGTGAAATAAAATTCCTTGTGTACGTCGGCCAAGCACTGCGTTTATCAGTAGGATCGCTCGGAACTTGGACACTTAGCTTATACAGACAGCTGTCATATGTGGACGCCTGTAATGTCTCCTCAAGCGCGTGCATGTATTTTTATCGCTTGTCCCTGATGCGCCATACCAAAATGTGCCAAAATGTGCCCATGGTTCTCAAAGCGTAAATTATTAACCTAGATTTACTGATAAGTATATGACAAGGATCATTTTTTCACCTTGATCTGTGTGCGTAAATGTAACGATGTGATAAAATTAGAACTAGGCTGGTTTAAATTTAGATCAACAGGTCGCATAATTATAGTCAAGAGGGAACGACGAAATTTCGACAAAAGACAGCAGATCAATCCGTTTACAGCGCATAGCCTGATACAGCGTGTCTTTCTCATAGCGAACGTCACTCTCGGAAGATTCCACATATGTACCATCTGCCGTCCAGGTGCCAGTTGGATACCAGTGCCATCGTTATGCCAGCACTGCTGACTATGGTTGAGGACAGCTGAGAGTCACAGACAAGACGCGGGTATAGGTTTGTTGGTCGAGGATCACTTGCCGACGGCTGCACGTCGGAGTTTAAATATGGTCCCACGTGTACACGAGCTCCGTTCCGCTTGCTCGTGTTGCTTCGGAATCGCCATCATGATCTAGGACTCCCTTTGGCCTTTGTATGCGCTGAGCGCGCTCTTACCAGCAGCCTTTCCTCGAAACATAAACTGCAACACCACGTCTTCTTGATTGCCATGAACAGTCATGACGACACCATTGATCCTTACCTCTGAATTCTCAAACATTTAAAACAGTCACCCTCAATTACCCCAGTCAGCTCTTCTCTTCGTGTCAGGTCTGCCCTGCTGTACATCATCAAAAATTGGATTTGTACTGTGAAGGCTGGGCAGTTGCACTGTGGGGAGGGAAAGGAATGAGCCATGGTTGCAGGTAATGCTGCCGTTGTTCAAAATTCTTACATTTCGCTTAATGAGCTAGGTTCGACTGCAACGGAGGACGCATGACAACTGTATAACTATTAGCGCACCAACACAAAAGTTATTTCTAATACTTACTGGTACCTTGCCTTTCTGTATCAAAGGCCTTCTTTCCAACTCTGCTTTGGCCTTCTGAGCCCCTTTGCGCGGAAATTGATGGTTTTTTTGTCTTGACGTTTTTGCTCCAATACATGGCCCCGTATTTGTTCACATTGTTTGCTTCTCTATAAAGCTCAGTGCACGAAGGTTTTGCGTCTCCTCCGTGCTACGAATGCGGTGACGTTCTCACCGCTTATTACTGCAAAGTCCAAAAAATTATTCAGAAGAACACGAAGACGAGCCTGAGGATGTGAACAGGCAGAGAAGGAAACACAAGCTGATCCTTGATAACCATACCATTGATAACCAGCCTACACCAAAGAAAGTACTCAAAGGTGCTCTCCGACAGATATGGGAAATACCGGAGGACATTGTAAGCTGTCGCCAATTTTTTTTACATACGTATGCTAACTACGAATTGGAATACAAGATCTTTTCTTTCCTTAAGCCTTTGGATTTACTCCAATTAGCTCGCACAACCAAGAAATGTCAGAAAAGCCCCAATGTCTCATTCACCTTCTTTACTGTGGAGGAAAGCTCGGGCGAACATTGCCGATTTACCCGACTGCCCTGAAGGTCTGACTCATTGCCTGACCTCGCTGTCAAGGTGCCAAATCATGAGATTGTTCTCGCTAATATGACGATGAAGGACTCGACACGTTGAATAAGCGTGATAGTGACCTACGGTTTGGAAGTTCGAAACCCTCAGGATGCTCAGGATGCAGATGAATTACAGTGGAAGAAATGTCGACTTACATTCAATGCAGTCTATGAATATTCTCTTGAATTCTCCAATATCTTCAGCTTCCGAAAGGTTTTTGCGCATATTAAAAAAAGAGACAAGTGAATAATTCATTGATAAGTCTATTGAAAAGACTAGATGCAACCAGGTGTGGTAATGACCTGAAATTAGTAAATTTAAAGCTTTAGGAACACGTCACAGCGGAAGAGACCTAGGACCGACACACGTAAGTGTGTTCATGTTTCAGCCATCAGAGAAGGGATGTAGGCTACAACTGAAATTGTTGACGCGGCCATGGCTTGAGTGGTATGATCGATGGTGAACTATGTTATTTCTATATTTTGAAGTTGGTCAGCACAATAAGAACTCGAAGGAAAAGTTGCAGATAATAAGAATCTCACATTCAGAATTTGGATTCTTCATTATCACAGGGGATGGTGGTGGGTGAGTAAAATTAAAGAACACTTCTTGAGGGAGAGGAAAAGTTCCTGATGGTACTTACAAAATTATCAGGTCGCAGAGTCAGTCCGTAATACGTCCGTGGGAGGCTGCATGAACCCCTTTTATGGTGAAATTTGAAACAAAATAAATTTACATGACGCTTCTTTGTGCGCTGAATAAAGTAGTCCTACAAGTCCGTCATCGAGCCACCAACTTAAACAATAACAGGCTGAAAGACAGGAGTGCAAGGTGCTGAGTGAAGGGGGTGTACTGGGATGAAATCAAAACGGTTAAGTATACCACAAGGCGGTAAATACTTCCATGGAAATGACGAACCAGGACCTAGGATCACGGACCGACACGCGTAAGCGTGCTCATGTTTCAGCCGTCAGAGAAGGGATGTAGGCCACAACTGAAATTTGAAATGCCTTTTTTTCCCTTAATTTCTGGCCGTCTGACATGTGAACTGCACTGCCGCATGGATGCAAGGAAAAAGCCAAGAAACTTAATTTTTGGCTAGCCCCAAACCGTACAAAGACTGTTATATTTTGAAATCAAATCGATAAGATTCGATGTGTTTTCCTGAGTGGCTTCGAATGACCTAGTGCTCAATATGGGAAATTCATTTTGAGGAGGGTAATTCGCACACTGATTTCAAACGGCTGGCTATCACCCTTGTTGATGGATTATCTTCCGTTCCCCGACTACGCGCTGTGTCTTCTCTGCTTTCATTACGTCGATATATTTTCCTAATTAACATCGGAATGTGATGTGCCACATGCTTACTCAAGAGGAGAATTACCATACAAGGCTTGACTGACCAGGAATCGAAGTGACACTTCTAGAATCTATGGCTTCAAGATATCCCGATCAACTCTCGTTACAAGGGTTTTCCACACTATCTACACGAGGTGGACTGAGAAGTGGACTTGAATTTCATTCTGATCGCCTTCGAAGAATCATCGAACCAGGCAGACACTGTTCTATCGTAGAAAAATCGGGTCAGGAACATTTTGATTGCATTCTCACCGTGACATTCTCTCGTCTTCAGAGTTACGCTATTAAGCTGCTATCGATCAATTGTAATGCTATGTACCTCATTCGACTTTCCAGGAGCGGATGTCAAACAAGGTCCAGTAAAGTGACATGAGTGCTAACAAACATAATTCCGCGACAAACCTTCTGATCCTTCATTTTGAGTCCTGAGTCGAAGCGCCCTCCCGAAATTGAACCGATTTAATATTTCTTTTGGTTTCTCGACAGCAAACGGAACAAGAAGGTGCACGGTTGCAAAAGACCCTTATACTCAGTACCTTCGCTTAGGAGTCCTGATGATGCTGCCCGAATTCAATTGAGATCGTCATGCGCCAATCACTTCCAGTTTGCAGTCTGTCTGCGAGACTAGATACTCACAATAGAAATTCCTCGCACCCCAGAGGAAAATTGTCTGCTAGGCCATACAAGAAGGGATCTGTACAGCTTCGATTAGGCAGAAAATTGTTCGATCGACCATGTTTCTTCGATTCAGATAGCATTTGCAATTTACAGAATCTGACGTGTTACCTGAGTCCTCGGCAATTTACTTCTTTACTACAAGTCTGCTTCGAAGTTCGAACCCTTGTCAGAGAGGGATCTTAACGGCTAATCTTCCCATCGAAAAGATCTGGATTAATAGCAAACAGTCGTCCTGAGAATTGGAACCGAACAGTCTTGCCCGGTAGCTGGATGCTACTTTTTTCACGACTTTGTGCCAACTTGGTGCATCAATTGGGGTCAGAAGCCTACCAGGAGGCAGGTCCGGGGACCGGTCTTTGAAATATCTGTCATAAAAACAATGAGATCACCTGACCAATCAACAAACGGCCATTGTTTACGAGCATTTCGCGTTCATTCTTCACAACTTTCATCTGTCGCTTACTTACATTTCTGGTCGCGTCCTTCCTTTTCCCTCCTGATCGAGCCCGATTAAGACTCCTCTTCTAATTTCACAGTTCTGCCCTGCTTATAAAAAGGGCTTTTGCGAACATGTCGCCTTCAAGTTCTCGGTCTGGCTCCTCTGCTTCCCGTTCTAGTTCACGCTCTCGTTCTTCGACGTCCGATACATCCCAAGAAACCTCCTCAGGTGAGTGAAGTCTCTTTATTTTGGTTCTCATTCCTCATATGTCTACCATACAGACGACTCAGACATGTCAACCCCATACAGAGCAGGTGCCTCCACGATGGTTCAACACGACGTGGACACGATGAAGAAATTTCTCAAGATAGAGACTAACAACCATACGTACAGAGCAGTTTCTGTCAAACATTTCGTGACCAACATCTGGGGCCTTGACGAGACCGACGCCGATACCATCATCAGCAGCAGCATTGCTCATTCACCCGAGGAGCTGGCCTCCTACACATCCGTACTTGGATACGCGAGGAGCAAAGAAATCGACCTCCATAAGCCCTTTCGCGATATATCACAGTACCTTCTGACCAAAGTCTGTTCGATTCTTCACAAGGACCCGGGCTCATTACAGACTGATTTCTGGGATGGCAAGGGGACAACGATGCTTATCAGTGAATTCACTGGACGCAAGCCAGATCTCGTGCGCTTTTGGACGCCCATGGAGGATATTCGGTGGCACTTCGCAAAAGCGCCTCTGGAGTTCAAAAAACCCCACGGGCCGAAATCCTGGCTCGACACGATCGCCGAAGAAGGAGGCAATGCGGCGTCTTCGAGTAGTACTTCACAGTTAGAAAACCCCCCGCCGCAAGCTAAAAAACGCCCCAAAAAGTCTGAACGACGTTCCAAAGTGAAGCAATCCTCCTCTACTTCGACTAGTACTTCTGGATCCACAAAGGAGGCAGAGCCGGGTCAGAAGCGATCTCGCGATGGTGCGGAAGACAATAATGGCGCTCGAGACCGCAAACGCAATCGAACTAGCCTCACCCAAGATGAGCTCCAGGTTGCCAGTTACATCTTGGAGTGCTTTGGATCCTCCAACCGCCACTTTGTTACTGGGATTTTAGCTGAGGGGACGAGAATCAGTTTATGGTACTTTGACCGGGTCGCCGTTATACGGACCCAAACTTTCCAGCTTGACGACGCTGCTCACGGTGCTCAGTTTCTTGCACTGGCACTGTATGCCCTTGATCAAGCCGATATGAGTCATTCTGGATTTAATCCCCATATCTACGAGTTCACAGCTCCATCTGACCATGAAATTCCTGTCACCGAAGCCTGCATCTCGCCTCTCGAACGACCTGCCCATGAGGAATCGACATCGCTATGTTTCCGTTTACCCAAACAAGCGCCCACGCAGAAGGATTATATTTTCCAAATCAAGAAGTTCCTTTTCAAATACCGCGGTATTATGGGACGGGGAACCCTCGTTGCTGCTATTCAAATTTATACAATGAACGAGTGCCTCTATCGGGACCACTGCGTGATTAAGCTAAGTTGGCAATACACCAGTCGACAGTCTGAAGGAGGCATTTTGGCGGCCCTCCGCAAAGCTATTCCCGCCTGGACGAACAATCTCCCGAACCCTATTTTCCATGCTACGTACAACAGCGCTGAACTTGGGATTCCGCGGTCCAAGATGGAACTTACCGAAGTAGATTCAACGAAACCTATCAAGGATAGGGACTTGCATGTTCTTGTTTCCGATATGTATAAAAACCTCTGGGAAGCTGACGACGTCGAGGAATTCAAGAGAATATTCCTCGACTGCATTGAATGTACGTTACCATTTCTTCAGCTATTAACCTCCATTAAAGCTTCAAACTTCTAAATCTTAGGTCATTATCACGCTTATACAACGGGCCGGGTCCTTCATCGCGATATTAGCGAGAACAATCTCATGATTTGGCGTCCTGTAAACAAGGCCGAGGTCGATTCTGAAGGCAGCGAGTTGGAGGACGGTGCTCAGAAAAGCTTTGGCCAGAAAAGCTTTGGCATACTCAACGACTTCGATATGGCTGTGAATATTAACGACAAAGATAAGAGTTCGCCTAGTGGAGCAAGTCATCGGACTGGGACCCTTCCATTTATGGCCCTTGACCTTTTGGATGTCAGCGAGGATCGGGGGCATGCATACCGACACGACCTTGAATCGTTCTTTTATATTCTTGTCTGGGCTGCGGTGCACTATGATTTCAAGAACAAACGGCGACACACTAAAACTCCACAAAAGCTTCAGAAATGGCTTGACCATGGGGGTGCATATGCGGAAAAGAAGTCGTTCTTTGACAAGGCCATCGGCAAGAAATCTGAAATCTATAAATCCGTCGTCACTGAGTTCAAAGATGTCTGGAATGCATGGGTTATTCCACTTCATCACCTATTCGGAGACGCTATCAGCAATCAGAGCATTTATGCAAGAAGGGAGACCGATTACCGACTTCGAAACAATAAACGAGCGTATTACCTTTGAGAAGTTTATGGAGGTTATTGGCGCTGCGCCACGGGGACTCGAAAGAAGAGGGATCTGAGAAAGATGGACGTCCGCTGTCTGCATAAGCTATGTCCAAGTTCCCAACAATCCTACTGATAAACACGGTGCTTGACCGACGGCACGCAAGGAGTTTTATTTCACATGAAGTTGGCGTCGCTGGATGATAAAAAGTAGGCAACTTTGACTGTTTGAGTAGGAAAATACAATAGTACACTTGAAGATAAGTATGGCCGGACTTACCAATATATGAATTAGAATTCAATAACACGTCCCTTTCCTGTAGTAGGCTTTAATCATCCTCTCTGGTTAAACCTTCGGCGATAGATTTCCATCTAGAACACTCGTTCCTGGCCTACTAACCTGAGTAGAGTCAGTCTCTCATGTCTCAACTTCGCTAATCTTCATCCGACGTCAAAATTAACCTACCGGCCTTCTGGATAAAAAGATGCATTCCGGATCTCATTTCTACCGATATGACCTTGAATCTTTCTTCTATATCCTTGTCTGGGTTGTAGTCCACTACGATTTGAAACTGAAACAGCATATCGAAACTCCGGAGCACTTTAGGGACTGGGTTACGATGCTTTTACGTAAGTAAAACATCGTTCTTTTAGAGGACGTTCTTGTAATCCTCTGTGATCCCGCAGCATCTCAACATGTCTGCAATCAGGACAATGGCGTGCTTGTTTGGCTTGGTCCGGCTCTGCAGTCAAGCTGATGGCGCGCTTGTCCGGCTTTATCCGGCATATTCTTCTGCCATGTTGTCTTTTTCTTCAACAAACCATTGGTTCTTGTCATGGCAGTATTCTGTGTTTGTTGTTAAATTTCACTGCTGTGAAACTTATTTTGTATGTATAAATATTAATAGGCTTGTTTGGTGGAAATATCTTTTTGTAAGATGGCTGTGAATGGAGCCCTAGTGTAAGGTGGTTATATTTAGATTCAGATTATTTTTAAATGTTGCATCTTGTCTGCTGATATAAGCAGCATCCCTCCACCACTTATATAATATAATAAGTTACAAGGGCTGCTGGACCTAGTGTTTGAAAGTCCAGTCCAGTCCAGTTTTTGGGTGCCCAAGGACCCTAACTGAGACTGAGACCAGTTAGGTAAAATTAGAAATGTCTAAAACTGGACTGGACTGCAACTAACTGGTCTTGATCAGTCTTGTGTAGGTATTTGCAGTTATATAACTGGTTTTAACTGGTTACAGTTATGACCATTTTTTTTGGTGTAAATAATTGTCTCATAGTGTAAACTAAATGAATCACAATTTTTACAGTCAAAATGAGCCCAAGAACATCACAAACGGTTGAGAAATGATAAAATTAGAGCAGATTCAATGATTTTTGCGAGTATTGCTATAATTTTTTTGATTCTCAACGGAATTTTACGTTTTTTGGGTCTTTCAAAAGATATAATATGTGGGTATAATCATGCAAAATTTCAGAATTTTATGACCAGTTTAAGTGGTTACAAAAATTCTAAAATCCAGACTAACTGCTAACTGGATGGACTGCAGTTTACAGTTACAATGGTTAGTATATTTTGTGGTTAGCATTGATTAATGTCTGGTTTGGTCTCAGTTAATTTCCAGTTAATTAACTGGACTTCCAAACACTAGCTGGACCCTTCAAGCTCTGGCACCTATTTATTTGATAGTTTTAGTACAGCTGTACTATTGTACCCTAAATCTCTTATCTTTTGGAATTGGAATTGGAATTGTGTTTTATTTATATCATAGGCTTGTTTTACATGACATTGTTTATCACCTATGTAGTGTGACACGGTATGACTCAGTTAATACTCTAAGTGTCCGTGTTTTTTATCTACTTTTGTCGTTACATCCCGTGGTTTTTATCTAATCATGGCTTGCGATCTGATATCGCTATCGCTAGGGTTAGGAATGGTCACCCTTGCTACTCCTGGAGTTAAGCTATATATAGCATCCTACATCATTCTACGCAACACCCCGTCATGCAGGTAATCATTGTCGGCAGCGTGATCCTCGGCAGCCGGTTGCCGTTGAATCCTGAGCAGTTTAGTCCTCGCAGACTTGTCCTTTCGGGTCGGCTTTAGCCGTCTTTGATGTCGGAATGTCAAACTTCCACCTTGTGGTCCAGTTGGTCTTGCAGACAGGGGACTGGTTTACCAGCCTCGGCAATTACCAGGTCATTTGACCCCGTCCCTATCCTTCCAGCTCCCCACGTGCTTCTCGGCAATACCAGCTTTTCACTGGCAAGGAGAGTAACATCACCATAATTTCATCAACAAGGTCAGCAAGCGTGGGTATGTCATTATCGGCTGCTGTGGCTCTATTTGGTCCGACTGCACCTAAGTATACCGACAGCATTCTTAAAGCCTTCCCAAACACAAGCTATTTTACCACGGTGTCACCCGGGGGCGTGTGAAATGTCACATGGTGTCTAAAGTGTTTTAACCATGTAACCAGCAGGGTTCGAACTTGTGTCCTACTGACTAACCTAGGGTTATTCCGCGATGGTGCCACCTGAGCCACCGCGGCCCTTTATCTCTTATCTTATGTATATATATGAACAACTATATCAATATCTGCATCAAAGGACTTGACAATACTGTCATGAAAACCTTTATCCTGATGCATTCTCATCATCAGATTATTGAACCAGAGTCTGTTAAGAAATTGAGTAGTGTGTGGCAAAAGGCAGCTATATTTAGATTTGACTTATTATTAGTATCCAGAGCTGGGTGTGTGATTATATCAGCAGCATTCCTCTGCTGCTTATATAATCTAATATCTGTGCCAAGGTACTATCAGATTTGCTGTTCAAGGTGTGTTCTATTTTATTCTGAAGAGCATATATTTAAATTTTACCTATCATCATATATAGGTGGTTTAATACTATTATATGCATTCTAATACTATTTGCAAAGCAGGAAAAGTATCATCCTGCCATGCGAAGCAGTGGCCCACTAAAACAAGTTGACTATGGGCATGCTCACAAAGCAAAGTCATCATTCTTCATCAATTCAGTTGACCACATAGGCAAGTTACATAGTGCCGAGTGGTTTGTTCTATAGAATGAACACATTGCAGTCAATCCACTTGGTTCTATAGAATGCCGTAGAAGCCTATAGCTGGCTCGGCCACCTGTAATTAGCACATATAGCACAGCATACAGGGAGTGTATAACATGTACGGCACTTCATCTAGACAGTGTAAATTACAGTAGTAATTAGTGTTTGAAGGTCAAGTCCTTTAACTGGAAATTAACCGAGACCTAACTGGACCATAACTGCAAATAACCAGACCACGGTTAGCAGTTAGTGGGTTTTGTGACTTGACTAACCAGTTTTTGGGTGGTTAAAGGATTGTATAGTGACCGGTTCGGACCGGTTAATGCGTAGCCCTAATTATTAGCTTCAAAACGACCGCAAGATCATATTTTTAGGGTAAAAACTGACAAAGTTATGGTCAAAACTGCCAAATGTTAGTCAAAATGGTAGGTTGTATGTAATAAATTCATAACTCAGCCAATTCTTTATCAAAATTCATGATCTTTGGCTTGTTTTAACACTTAAATGGATGCAAATAATTTATTCTAAGTGTACAATACCAGTTACAACTGGTTAATAACTGGTTTAACTGAATTTGGTCCTAACCAGTTAGTAACCATGATTAACCAGTTTTGGGTGGTTATTTGCAGTTCAGTTAGGTGATTTTGGGTTTGGAGAAAACCCCTAACCAGTCTTGGTCACAGTTAGAGCCTCCAGGACCCCAATAACAGACCTAACCAGACTTTCAAACACTAGTAGTAATACCAGAAGATGGGTATGAGAGGTAGATAATAATGAATATCAGTATATACTATAAAGAAATAAATAAATTGATCTAAATGTGCTTTCATGAGTTTATGAGGGTGAACGAATAGTATAACTACATCAAATCAGCACCGGCTTCAGCCACTGTAATGCACTGTGGTTTGCTTAAGGCTGGACACAGGTGCACCCATGGGTAATCGGCGGGTACACATATACAGCTTGTAGCCCCGAATTTTCTGAATTTTTGGCAATTTTTTTCATCCAAATCCATTGAGAAATGAAGGAGTTATGCCCTCACCAAGTTTGAAATTACTGTGCTCAAAACTGATCTTGCAGCAACCCAAATACATCAAATCTGACCCACAGATCCCAAAAAGGGAAGTTTGGTGCAGCACAGCTGCATTTTTTAATGGTTTGGGTTCAAACTTGGCAGAAGCATAACTCAGCCATTTCTTAATGGATTTGAATGAAGAAAATTGCCAAAGATTTAGAAAATTCGAGGCTACAAGCTGTATATGTGTACCTGCCGATTACCTGCGGGTGCACCCATGTCCAGCCTTAGGTTTGCTGTTCAACTGGAATAAAGGACTATTTCATGAGACAGAAAGCATACCATCCATCATATAGAAACCAGAGGCATTACTAGGCAATGAATGTGATCCTATACCAGAGTGATAGTTGGATATATCAGGAAGACCAGCAAGCATCATGAAGATGGCATCAGCATCATCATTGGCATCAGTGAGTCATGTTGGGATCAGTGGATATTTAACTCCACAAGGCCAGTATCACAGCTAGGGATGCCAAAGTTCAGTTCCGAACTGTTGCAAAGAACCCAAACTGGCTGAACTGGACTGACAGTTCTGTTCTGTTCAAGTTCAGTCTGGCTGTGGGCTGAGCAGGTTCAGTTCTCAGTTCTCAGATTCTAAAATTTCTGAGAACTGGGTTTGAACTGGTTCAAACTGAACTTCTAGCCATAAATTTACCAATCTTTTTGGGCTCAAATGAGCCACGAGAAGTCAAAATATTGAGCATTTCACAACTTGATGCCACTGCCCAGCATTAAGTCAGAGCTTGAATTTCTTACAGCCACATGAAAGCTTATTGCCTCTCCATCAATCATCACTACCACCATCTTCCCTCTTTCCACAACATGTCACCCCTCCCTCAGATGAGGATGTGGGCTCATAGTTGAAGGATTGGTGCTGGGATATCAGAAGTGGGGACCCTTGAAGAGGGAGGCTGACCAGGTATGTCACAGAACATGCTTGTGAATAGATTCGTGAGCACATTCTGTCTTGTTTTTTTTTCTTTCTTGATTGTATACTAATCATATCCTTTTCCCTTTATTAGATCCTAATGGCTGTCTGGCCAGCCAATTCCACCTCCCTTGCCAGCAAGAGTGAGCCAGAGGTGAAACTGCCATATCAAGCACCAGGTGCCTCCATATCAGCAAGGAAACCACTGCACACATGTGGAGGGTACAGGCATGCAATGAGACCACCCATACATTGACATGGGAACCCACCCTGTTGGTGTAGTGGGTGCCATTGAAATGCTAGTTCTTGCTTAAGGGTGAACGTAAGAGTAGAGCTCTTAGTTTAGCACACTAGTTATCATCCTACAACAACAACAACACACTCTACTTCAAACTCAACTCTTGTCTTCACAAACACCTCTATTGAGACAAGCTCTAGGTAAAGTTGTTTGGAGGCTTGGATAGATTTTAAGATCTTAGTGACTTGGTAGTCTTTTGGTTGGCTTTTAACTGGGGTGCTTTGATTTAACTGTCCATGCTAAACACAGTAGAGTATCTCAGCAAGTTCTGACCCTTTTACAAAATGAAACAAAATGAGGGTTCTCAATGCAAATGGCTTTCAATGAAATGAAATGAAACAGGCCACAACTTCAATTGATTTCAATGAAACAAAATGGAATGATCAATTATCTGGTTTTAATCACTGAGGTACTCCTCCTGAATGTGTCTGCACTATTATCTGCACTCTACGGGGTGGATTGCCTGTCTATTCTACTTGTTTTCTACAGCTTTTATACCTACAAGAGAGTCTCTATTATTAGCACATAAAACTGCTGGGTGTACTCTATCCCTACTCAGCAGGTCCATGCCTAATTTGGCACACTATTTTACTAATGTACTTTTGAGTGATGGGGGAATTGTCCACTCAGTTAGGTCCAATTAATTTGGCTGGTGGTCTTATCATTGGGATAATGATGTGCTATTTAGTCTAGATGCTAGGCCTTGAGCTATTGTGCCATTGTGGTGCCAGGCTGGTGGGTGGACTATCTCCCACTTAAGCCATATCTATTATTGGCAGGGTTGCTCCTGGGAATGTGCCTACAGTTTCTGTGCTAATCACCATATTTTCTTATGCAAGCTGTTTAGATATTTTTGGGCTACCTCCATATTTAGAGGTTTGCACTATTATCAGGTCTTGGGTACCATCACATATCGGCAATGCCCTCTTGATAGTTAATGACTTGAGTGTATTATTAGGTCCCATTTAGATCTTTGGTAACCCTTGTTATAGGCACCTCTGAGCTTACTGAATAGACCTAGTCCTAGGTCATTACTCAGTTACTACCATTGTGCTATTGGTAGTAGTTTCATAATAGACACTCTGTCTTTAGTTGGCCAGTATGAGGTCATACTGCCTACTCTTAATACCCTTGTATTAGGTGTGTTATCTGGGCTCATCAATGATATATTTAGTGCATAAATATAGTAAAAATGCGAAATGCATGGGTAACTGGGTAGGTACCCTATCACTGCTGTGCTGAAGAGGTCAGCAAAATGATACAAAATCTTGTTCAGGGATGATCCTGCTGTTGCAAGGATGCTGCTTGCAGTGACACAACAAGCAGAGATGGGTTGGAATGACAAATGGCATGAAGCTGACTTGCAATGGGTAAGTTCCTATCCTAAGATCTTGTTATAATGTGCCATTCATTCCTTTCCACAGGCTGATTGCATCACATCTTGATATCTATATTACCTGGAGGAAAAGTGTCTGGAACTCATAGCTCAAGATGCGAGAACTGTTCCTTCAATGGTCAGTCCAATGTTGGTTGTCATTATTCAGCTCTTCTCATGTGTAGTCCAGGTGGCCCAGGATGTGAAGCAGAGCATCAAGAACACCAACATGCATGTCATGCAGATCCTACAGCACCTCACAGCACCATCATCTCATGCAGCCTTCCCTTCTGGCCAACATCCTTTGCTTGTGGCTGCCAGTTCTCCATATGGCCTTGCCCCAGTCACTGCTCTAGCACCTGTGCCTTCTGCAATCTCACCATCATCTTTACAGCCACAGGACCCAAGTAGCTTGCCTGTGACTCAGACTTTGACCCTTGGAGATGGTTGACAGCTTATTTTCACAGCTGACAATGTTCCTGCTCTGCCAGCAGTGTCATTTGCTTGTGACATAGACATGTTCACCTGTATGCGCTGGGGCCATACATGAACTAGCAGGGCCTTGGCAGATTCGTGCATGAATGTATGCTGCCAATTGGTGCCAGCCCTCTGGGCAGACTGCCCACGCAGCCTGCGGAGATCGACTGATAGTGCGGGCTGATGACAAACAATGACCAACATGGCCGCCAAACATGCACGGCGTGCTTGGTCAACGTGCTGCTCATCGTGGCAGGCACCGTTCGGCGCAAAAAAAATCCCAGTGTGTCGGGATTATTTTTCTCTACCCAAAACCATCGACTGCCCGCCATCAGGAGGGTCGGGAGGGATGGATTGGGAGAGGGGGATTTGGATGACGTTTAAAAATAGATAGGGGATTCGGGGTAGGCTACCTAAAATAAATGACAGCTTCGGAATGACTCCTCGTGCCTGATTCTTAATTTTGGAATGGTTTCGGGCTCGGCTGCGCATCGCCCGCCTTCCGCCCCGCCCCGTCAGGGCTTGCTATTAATGGATCTTCTATTAAAATTCGCATTTCCACACATTTATTGCATTGCTGCAATGGTCCAATGGGCATCCCTTAGAAAATAAAGTACATAGTTATATTCACCTCATCAATACTTACCCGTTGATACCAAATATGTAGTGTAATAATGAGAGGAACCTACCAAAATGCGAAGACTACTATGTCTGACACCATAGGTGGTAGTGTTATTTATAGATCAGCCATCAAACGCAGGAATTTCGCATTTTGGCTTCTCAGAAAGGCTGTCCCCTCAAGATTTGAATATCTAGTAAAATAGTACTGATTCATACAAACAGAATAGTACCACTTTTGTACTGATTGAGCCAGGATAACCCTCTTAAATTAGCAGAAAACATGTAGAAATAATAAAACAGCAGAAAAGCGGACCATATTCACATTGCTGCACTCTGGGATCTTTCTTTAAGGCTTGTGTAAATACATATATGGATTCTATACATCGAGACAAATTTTTTAAGCCCAAATTTGTAGTAAAAGACTCAGTGGAAGGCACAGAAATTAGCTTAGAACATCAATTTCGTTAAAATCTCTAAAAATGCGCAATAAAATTGATTTAAACACGCGTCATACACGCGTTTTTCATTCAGTAAAGTAAACGCTCGAATAGTACACGTCTGTCCGAGTCCGTAGAGGGCTTATACGCGTTATTTGGTGCAGTAGAAGATGCACAATGAAGGCAAAGCAGGTAGGGGGTATATCAGAGTGGTGATCTCATGGTCAGTCAGCCTTCTACCCATGTATCTCACCACTTGCAGCTTGTCTGGTCCTCTTGTTTCATCATAGAAGTCAATAAAATATAGTTGACTACGATTCTAGATACTTTGCAGCATTGAAAATTGTATGCAGCATTACTGTATAACATGGAGGGTTAGAATACAGTAATGCCACTCTTATAGCAAGTAGTCTTCTACTCATGCACCCTGTCGTTCTCAATTGTTGAAGCCTAATTTTCAACTTGGGGAAGTATCTAGAATCATAGTCAACTATATTTTATTGACTTCTATGATGAAACAAGAGGACCAGACAAGCTGCAAGTGGTGAGATACATGGGTAGAAGGCTGACTGACCACGAGATCACCACTCTGATATACCCCCTACCTGCTTTGCCTTCATTGTGCATCTTCTACTGCACCAAATAACACGTATAAGCCCTCTACAGACTCGGACAGACGTGTACTATTCGAGCGTTTACTTTACTGAATGAAAAACGCGTGTATGACGCGTGTTTAAATCAATTTTATTGCGCATTTTTAGAGATTTTAACGAAATTGATGTTCTAAGCTAATTTCTGTGCCTTCCACTGAGTCTTTTACTACAAATTTGGGCTTAAAAAATTTGTTTCGATGTATAGAATCCATATATGTATTTACACAAGCCTTAAAGAAAGATCCCAGAGTGCAGCAATGTGAATACGGTCCGCTTTTCTGCTGTTTTATTATTTCTACATGTTTTCTGCTAATTTAAGAGGGTTATCCTGGCTCAATCAGTACAAAAGTGGTACTATTCTGTTTGTATGAATCAGTACTATTTTACTAGATATTCAAATCTTGAGGGGACAGCCTTTCTGAGAAGCCAAAATGCGAAATTCCTGCGTTTGATGGCTGATCTATAAATAACACTACCACCTATGGTGTCAGACATAGTAGTCTTCGCATTTTGGTAGGTTCCTCTCATTATTACACTACATATTTGGTATCAACGGGTAAGTATTGATGAGGTGAATATAACTATGTACTTTATTTTCTAAGGGATGCCCATTGGACCATTGCAGCAATGCAATAAATGTGTGGAAATGCGAATTTTAATAGAAGATCCATTAATAGCAAGCCCTGATGGGGCGGGGCGGAAGGCGGGCGATGCGCAGCCGAGCCCGAAACCATTCCAAAATTAAGAATCAGGCACGAGGACGTCATTCCGAAGCTGTCATTTATTTTAGGTAGCCTACCCCGAATCCCCTATCTATTTTTAAACATCATCCAAATCCCCCTCTCCCAATCCATCCCTCCCGACCCTCCTGATGGCGGGCAGTCGATGGTTTTGGGTAGAGAAAAATAATCCCGACACACTGGGATTTTTTTTGCGCCGAACGGTGCCTGCCACGATGAGCAGCACGTTGACCAAGCACGCCGTGCATGTTTGGCGGCCATGTTGGTCATTGTTTGTCATCAGCCCGCACTATCAGTCGATCTCCGCAGGCTGCGTGGGCAGTCTGCCCAGAGGGCTGGCACCAATTGGCAGCATACATTCATGCACGAATCTGCCAAGGCCCTGCTAGTTCATATAGAATTCTAGCTGCTATGGCTGACATGTTGAGCAGAATGTGGGATGACAGGAGTGAGCATTGGATCAATGACTCAAAACTGTGCATCAAAGGGGTTACTGTTGCAATTGCCTACTGGAAGGACATTTACACTTCAAAGGCAGACATCAACTGGAAGCTGAGGCAGTGGCAGGGTATCAAAGGAAATTGGTTTAACTGGAAGGTATCGTCATTCTCACATATTTTATTTGCAATGACAGCTGATTGAAATTTGGTTATAAACAGGTCATTGTTAGGCAATATCGCAAGGGCATGCCAGAACAGTTCTGGGCTTCTTTTTCTGAAAACAGTCATCATCTAGGCTACAAAGCAATTCTCAAGCAGCTTTCCCTCAAGAGGAAAGAGAAGAATCATCTTCTTGTTGAGAAGATCAAGGCTGAGTTTGGTGACTGCTTTTCTGAGGTCTTTTGGTATAAGAAAGATGGTGAGATTCATATAAAGAGTTGAGACTGTGATATCATCAAGAAGTACTACAAGAACAAGGGGATTGTAGGCAAGGATGATATTGAAGAGACTGATGGATAGGGAGGTTGCAGATGAGTAGTAAGTAGCACATAGCAGCCCCTTATATTGTACCTTTCCTATAGTACACAGGTATTTTTTCATCATTAATAGTACATCTATAGTCAATTCAGTCTTCTCATTTGCAGTTGCCCAGTAATCTACATTGTGTAATATGCCTACATCTATCTATGCACAGTGACAAGACCTTCCACACTGAAAGCACTTTATGGCAGGCTTTTGTGCTGGATTAAAATAATCCTCGTGCTTGTCTGTTGGATTGTCATTCCGAGAAATAAAGTAACAGACAATGGTGAAGTTTGAAAATTCAGTACTCCAACCACCCCAATCACACAGCTGTCAGAGTGACCAACACCAGACAGATGACAGATATTGACATCCACCACATCTGAAAGAATGAGTCCTATATGGAATAGGGTCCACTCTGATGTTGAGTAGATTATTCTGAAAGAGTTCAAGAAATTGTTCTGAGGTCTGATGCTCTACTTCTCAGCAAATTCAAAGGTGATACAGAAAGGATTAGCATACCATAGGTTTGTCATCTGCATCAGGCCTGTCTCCTGATGCCATCTTCCAGAAGAGATAGCCTGAAGTGATTTTGCTTGCCTTGATCCACTTGCCCAATGCATGAACAGGACAGAGATGTGCCTCATCCCAAGGAAGGGGGTATATATGAAATGGTTTGATTCCTGCCCATAAAAAATATATGTCATTCACATGAATAACATACTATACAAAGACAAAGACTTACCACCATCATGATGAGTCTTCCAAAAATCCAAGGTCAGTGTTATGCTGTCATCATCATGGAGCTCTACATTTTCATGTCAAATTTTCAGGACCTCATCAGAACAAAGAAGACAGAGGAATGCAATTGTGTAAATTGCTTGAAGAGCTCTTCTAGTTATCCCTCCTCCCCAGTCATCAATGTCTGCTGCTTGAGACCACAAAGAAGGTTCATATACCTTGATCTTTGAATTCTCTGGTTTGTTGTTTTCATTATAAAGCTTTTTCAATGTTTCCTGAATAGTTTAAAAAAAATTTGATTCAGTATAATAATCAACCAATTGTGTAGCTCACAGAAGTGATTGCATGAGCTGATGTTGGTGTTTCACTACTATGGACCTTGAAATTGCAAGATAATCTTTATTATTCCATTGAAAGACCACATTGAAGTTTTACTTGCCTTACATGTCCATAAGCTCATCATATAGGAGGAGACCTGTTCTGAAATTGAAGGATTTCCAGTCATTTTCCCACTGACTTCACTTTTCTGCCAAGGTCATGAACCAAGACCAAGAATCTGGCCAAATAGATAAGTCATGGAGGCACACATTTTCTGACCATGAACATATGAATCATGGATCTGGTTTTGAGGTTTTGAAGTCATGCTCAATCCAATGAGGGTCTCTGTTATATACACACCTCTGACCAACTCCAATCTCTGACTATACGAACTCTGACCTCATGATCCCCTCGAAGTACTACAAGTCCCGGAACACATAGACACTTAGATTACATGTAGCTAGGCAACTCCAAGTAGCACAGAATAACTTACACATCTGCCTGCTCACTAGTACACATATGGTCTCTGCTTAGTTTCCTCCATAGTATAAAAACCTTAGAACTATTATTAGGTACCTCAGTTCATATATTGTTCATTAATCAATCCATGCTCTCTACTCTGCTCTCTCATTCTGATCTGACTCCAAAATTTGAGACAACATCCAGACAATGGAGTGCAACACACACGTTGAAGCTGAAGTCTCAACCCTATGTCTACATACATTACACTAAGACCAACTCTGACACCAACATACTCCGACATAGCTCCAACATGGATCTCCTCTGCCTGCTCTGCCCTTCCCTTTGTCGAGAACTTAACAGTATATATGAACTCATACCACTTCTGGACTCCCGACCATGGCCACTACAACATCCTGTGCAGCTGGACAAAATGAATCCTGCACCATCATGATTCAGAATGTCAGAGACTACCCTGACATCCAAATACACAACCTCCATCCTGCCTCAGCACCCTGACTCCCTTACCCTTGGGACCCTCATCAATGAGACAAACCAGTCCCAACCCATTGCCACCTCCTGCTTCTGGTTCCCCTGGTGGTGAACCCGACCCTGACAATGATGGCAATGATTTTGACCCCCACCACTCTGACCACTCCAATCACTCTGATCACAACTCTGACCATGACCCCACTCTGAATCTTGCTGAAGCCATGATGCTCATGACCAAAAAGCTCAGGTGTCGCGATAACTCCAAGGTTACCAAGACCAAAGCCCATGAGCCCAACACCTTCGACAGCTCTGACACCCGGAAACTCAACAGTTTTATTTTACAGTGTAACCTTTACTTCTGAAACAACTGCACCTACACTGCCGATGAAGATGAGGTTACATTCACCCTCTCCTATCTTCGCAGTCTTGCGATGGAATTTTTTGAGCCTGCAATACTGGACTCAACAACTATTGAACCATGGATAGACAACTGGCAAGCCTTTATTGGCATGCTGAAGTCTGAATTCTGTCCATTCGATCCGACCTCTGATGCCACTGTAGCCCTCGAAAACTTGAAGATGCCTGAGAACCAAAGGATCATCAAGTACAATATCGAGTTCAAGTGCTTGTCTATTCGCTCATGCTGGGACAGCATTGCTCTCCGACACTGCTACTACTCCAGTCTGGCAGAATGCATCAAGGATGTTATGGCTAGCCATGGCAAGCCACAAACTCTCAAAGACCTTCGAGAGCTCTCCCAGGATATCGACACTCATTACTGGGAATGCATCCATGAGAAGCCCCAACAGGACAAGAATGCGCAAAGGTCCTCCAACAAACTGTCTGATTGTACCTCTGACAAGTCCTCCAACAAATGTTCCAATCACAACCACAGCAATAACAACAACAACAACAATAAGTCTTCGCAATTCTCTTCCAACCACAAGAACAACTTGGGCAACTCCTCTGGCTTGAAAACCTCTGACTCCATCTCTGACAAACTTGGCAAGGATGGCAAGCTGACTGCTGAAGAATGCAAACACTGCTTCAACAACAATCTCTGCCTCTTCTGTGGGTCACTTGGACACTAAGCTAGTGAGTGTCTGAAGTCCACTTCCTCTGCCTCCAAGGCAAAAGCACACACTGCCAAAGTTTTGAATCCCAGCACCAAGGATTCAAAAAAATAGTCAGTGGTCCTCATCCCTTCGCACACACTGGGGATCACATTGACACTGGCTGTGTGCATATGAAGGAAGTAAGGCTCAATGTGTCCACTTTTTCTGACCCTGACTCTCTCTGACTCTCATTAACATCATCTCCACTCCAACCCTACTTTAAGTCACTAATGTTAATTGACTCTGGCTCTAGCCATTGTTTTGTTGGTACCCATTTTTTCTGTTCTAATAATTTACTCCCTTCTTCAATCAATCTGGTTAAGCTCAAACTGATTGATGGCTCCTATGGCAACATGATTACTGAAACCCTCTCCATCCCGATTACATTCCCCTCTGGTGAAACTATTACTATTGACTTTTTCATAACCTCACTGGACTCCTCCTGTGTTCTGGTTCTAGGATATAACTGGCTCTTCTGCTACAATCCATTGATTGACTGGAAATTGGGCCGTATTGACTTCTGTTCCAAACTACTTGACAACCCAGCTCTGACATCATCCCATAGGCCAGCTCTGCTGCCTACACCTCCATTATTGGAACCTCCAACCCCTCTGCTTCCTCTGCCAACTCCTATGGTTACACCTCCAACACCTCCAACCTCTGTAGCATCTTCTGATGCACCTCATGTCTCGCTAATCAATGCAGCTGCTTTCACGAGAGCATGCAAGTTACCTGGCACTCAAAGTTTCATGGTTCACCTCTCTGATCCCACCATCTCTGCTCATGCCACTTCTGTCTCTGATGAAGCACCTGATCTGTCTAGTATTCCTCCTGAATACCATGACTTTGTGGATGTCTTCAGTAAATCTAAAGCTGACACACTCGCACCCCATTGACCTTATGACCTCAAGATCAATCTCAAACCTGGCACTTCCCCTCCTGTTGGAAATATGTACTCCCTTTCACAATCTGAACTTCAATCCCTCCAAGAATTTATTGACAAGCACCTCTGAATTAGTTTCATTTGACCTTCAACCTCTCTGCATGGTGCTCCAATCCTTTTCGTTCACAAAAAGGATGGATCACTATGACTTTGCATCAACTTTAGAGGATTAAACAAGATCACAAAGAAAGACTGATATCTGCTTCCGCTCATCTCTGACCTCCTGTCCACTGCTGGTAAAGCATGCATCTATATGGCTATCAACCTCCGACATGCCTATCACCTACACCACAAAAGCAGATAATTCTAATAATGATGTAGGGGCCCTAGCTTACAATGTCATCGAGCCCGCATTCTTCAGTGATGTAAATTCTACCTTTCTG
This sequence comes from Gymnopilus junonius, assembly GCA_015501075.1. Lineage (NCBI taxonomy): Eukaryota > Fungi > Basidiomycota > Agaricomycetes > Agaricales > Galerinaceae > Gymnopilus > Gymnopilus junonius. Next base: position 17,570 of record JADNYJ010000053.1, on the reverse strand, counting down.
TGATGTTTTTGAACTGAAGGGGGAAGTTACATGCTCAAGTGAGATTTGTGTGACAATGCACCTGATCAAGCAGGTGACATTTGGGCCAAAGGTCATTTTGAGGCCACGCCAACATTCACTACACAATGCTCACCATTGTCAACTCTGGCTTGATGGCAATCCTTTTATACACCTCAAATATGCCTTCTGGATGATATCTCCCTCAATGGACAACCCCGTCGCGCTTCAGCCACATCCGCCGCTCCTGATGACCTGACCTCCCCACATGATATCAATCAATATCTCTCTTCCAGTTATCTGGCATGATCTGCTCGATCTCTTGTAAGTTAATTTTATTCAATATGATATTTAACCCTTCTTACAAATACCTCAAGGTTGTTAATGTGAATCTGTGTGGGACAGGCTCCAATGCACCACCTGCAGCCTTCAGTTGTCCACATTCTCACCAAGGCCCAATGATGGAACTGGGTGCTGCTGCCGAGTGTCCTGCTGCCCCGGATGCAGCAATGAAAGCTGAGAGGACACAGGAGCCTGCAGAGGAAGAAGAAGTAAGCAGCCACTCTTCTGAATGTTGATTTCTCATTAAATTTATGGGGATCTGCAGATCTTATCTGAAATGGAACCCAATTCGCAGGCTCCTGGGTACCAATATACAGTGGCGATCAAAAGTATTGCACACACCTAGATAAACATGTATCTCAGCAACCACTGGGCCATTTCATAAAATTTAAAAACCAGTTTGTAGCCTAGGATATTTTCTTGAGTTCTGCCATATAAGAATTAGAAATTTCTAAAATCCTGTTTTGCAAGACAAAAAGTCCCAAAAAGTACATTTTCACCCTTCGGATTGAGCTATCCAAAAAATCTGAAAATATTTGAGGTAAAAGACCTTCTTAATGCGAACAAATATCAATTTAAATCTCGAAAATCGATAGGCAGGTTATCGAGAGCGTCGAGTAGAAAGTAGCCATTAAGGTAATAATTGCAATATTACCTTAATGGCTACTTTCTACTCGACGCTCTCGATAACCTGCCTATCGATTTTCGAGATTTAAATTGATATTTGTTCGCATTAAGAAGGTCTTTTACCTCAAATATTTTCAGATTTTTTGGATAGCTCAATCCGAAGGGTGAAAATGTACTTTTTGGGACTTTTTGTCTTGCAAAACAGGATTTTAGAAATTTCTAATTCTTATATGGCAGAACTCAAGAAAATATCCTAGGCTACAAACTGGTTTTTAAATTTTATGAAATGGCCCAGTGGTTGCTGAGATACATGTTTATCTAGGTGTGTGCAATACTTTTGATCACCACTGTATGCTCGACAACCCTCAAGATTGCGCCCACCAGCTGGAAAAGAATGATGAAGTGAGTCACTAACATTTGATCTCTTTCCATGCTGATAGACATGTCCAGATCTTATCTGAAATGGAGCCAGATTCACAAGCTCCTGAGTACCAACATACAGGTATCTACCAGGACTGCACTTGGTCCTTCCCCAGCTGTTTGGTCCTTGGTGCTAATGCGAAGACTCACCAGCTATCTCAGTGTCATATACGCACATATACTCAGTTGTATGGATGAATATCTTCACTGTGTGTGCTCATCTCATCCGTTGTTTTGGCTCGACATGTTCTGAGTATGGCTCCTCAGACATCCCTGTTGTTGAGCCCCAAATTGGGTGGCTTAACTTTACAGCTGGATATTAATCACAGTGACAGATGCTCTTGTCATCTTGATGGCCTTTCTAAATAGATGAGCAGTACATGTTCTACATTTAATGCTCGATCACTCAATGGTCACTTGAAAAAGGTGGGTTACTCTCCATCAACCACCTATAGCTTCTCTTCCTTCCTTTTCCCTGTGTGCTGCATCCTCTTCTTTTGCCATCTGCTGACCGCCCTTTCTCACCTTGCATACAATGCCGAAGAAAGTGAGCATCTCACTCAATCTACTAGAAGCGCGTGTTGATAAAGGTACCTTCTGCAGACATCGAATGCTTTGAATCCCAGAAAGGAACCCATGGTGAAGAATGGCTTGGGCAATATCGATGAACTTCATCAGGGGTACAAGACATGCTGTGAGAGGGTGGATTATGATACAAACTGGAAACTCATTTTTGTATAATTTCTTCCTGAAATGGATCCTTTGGTACAGATTGGGAAAGGGGTTTTTAGGGGGATCTGAGGTTGTAGAGCTACGAGGACTCCATCACTCGTGTTCTAGGAATTTGTTCAAGTAGAATGAAATGGGTTGAGTTATGTAATGATGATAAGATTATCTGTAATAAAATGAGACTGAACATTTACAGTTTCGAGCGTGTGAGTGGAAATCGGGGGGTGATATTCACTAGAGAATTTTTCTGTCTACTACATTCCTCTTTTTTATACTTGTCTAGCTAGAAATATTCTACCGAAATTTTTATCTAGTGACGAAAATTTTAGCTGCTGAGTAGTTGGTGATTAGCAAATAAACTGAGTGGTGATCAAATAAAGGGGCTGAATATGAGATTCTCGTCATGAAGGGGAGGTAAAGTAAAAGAAAGGGGACACCATATTTGTACCAATTAGGAAGGATCGGTGGCATTGAGTCTTGCTGATGCCAGCGGATAATTAAATCGTCGAAAATAGAATCGATGTATAGTTTGTACATCCGATGTTGTCCATTTATCGTGCTTGGCATTGGCATGCGTCTTTTCAGGCAGAACCTGGAACAACTGTCAGATCATGCGTATACCGATTTTCCATGCATAGTTGGAGTGCACGCTCCACATTCCTTCACCATACAATTGTGAGGAAGACCCTCTCTCTGGGTCTGTAATTCAGAGAAAATAAGAAATGAATTATTTGCAGATGACCAAGTATGCACCAAGTCAATAATCCAAATCAGAACAAGTGCCCTCCACATGATCACATGTGCACCTTATTTCGTCGAGCATTAAGCAGGGATCTACCCAAATTTAGATCTGAGAATCACTAGAAGTGCATACTTACCATACCAACCAGGCACGCCCCAAGCTCGAACAAAAGAAATCAACTATGCGCATCATTCTTGTCACTGCGCAGCCCCTCAATGATGCCTATACGCCCCACCCTCTTCTAAATTTGGGTTAGAACATTATTTCTTGGATGTTTTTTGGCGAGTTTTCAATTTCTTTCGGTTCTCAATGGTTCATTCTTGTGATATAAATCAATTTCATGACCTTTTCTTTCCCTATTAAAGTATAATAATTGCCGCGGTGACGATGTGTGCTGCGGAAACAGACTGAACACACCTTCAAACAACTTTTATTCGAAATTTTACTTTAATTTTCATCTCTTTCTGACTATGTAGCTACAGTATAAATACCTGGACACTTGTACAGTATTTACCCAGTTGAATATAGCAGAATTTCAGCTCACTAGCTCAATAATCGCCCTCAACATCTTAGTTATTACCAAGTTTCTCATGTTCACACCAGATCCAATTTACGGGAATTTATTCCAATGGATCTATCTACACTCTAATACTCTTTTGGAACCTTTAAGCAAATGGAGTTTGCTTTCGAGTCACATTCTCGACTTGACTGACTAACTCACTTTTCACAATAACACAAATGATTGATATTGGTATTCAAGTCTAGGATCATCACCAACATTGGCCGAGGTGCTTTTGGGCTGGCAATGTACTATGGTACAATGTCATTGTGTCTTTATCCCACTGCCCTATACTCATTCTTGAAATTCAGACCTCCCTTTCCATGGACTGGTAGGTATGGATCGCAGTTCGTATTCTCATACTAGTGAAGAATGAGTGTAGATTAGAATTAAGTCTTTGAGTGAATGTGAGTGTGACAAGCATTACATGCTTCTTCTTCTGCAACACTCACTGTTCCCTTTGCTCATGGCTTCACCCTTGCTGTCTTTTTTTTGTTTCATAACACATTCTCTCTTAATTCAATACCCTTAAGAACACACTTTAGACACAAATCCTTTCTAACCTTGTCAATCATTTAGAGCACCATGGACAAAAGGATAGCTCAAAACCCTCACCTTGAGGCCATGCCAGACCATGCTGGACCCCACTATGATGTCCTTCAAGCTGTGCTCACTCAAAACGGGATGTTGGAAGAGGGAGCCATTCAGGCCCTCAACACCTCCTGGATACACCAACACGATGAGCAGATTCAAAGGTGGGATCAACAAGCTATTGATGATGATGATGCAGCAGAGGCTCAGCAGCAGCAACAAGAGGAGGAGCAGTGAGTCACACAAGAACAACAGGAGAGGGAGCAGGAGCATGCTGAAGTGGGTAAGAAGAAGCCTAAGATGAAGGATTTCGATGACGTGGTAGTGGTGAGCAGCTACATTGCCCCAAGGCCATCCCAATATGCTCTGCACTGAATTGAGGACACCAAATACATTGAACTCTGGTACTTCACACCCGAAGGCTGCGCAGATGCATCAAAACTCCAGCATATGCAGAATGATGATACCTTCAGCCTCACCAAGGTCGACGACATGGTTACACTCAAATCAGTATCGTCACTTAAGGCCTCTAGGAATGTCATCCCAGATGCTGACCTTAGCTTCCAACAAATGTCAATGGCCAAAAATGCACTCATCCCACTGATGGCCAAGTATGAGTGGACAGAAAGGGCAGTCAATGTGTTTGCCCAATTCTTCACTCTTTTGGAAATGCACCCTCACTGGCTGCATGAATATGGAGAAAGGGCACTCCTTGTCTATCAAGCATGAGTGTGGTGGGAGCAGTACTTTTCAGTCCCCCTACCATTCCTATAGGATTCCTGTAGGATTAGGCCCAAACCATATCAGAAACAGACTCCCAAGGGCAGTCCTATAGGAATCCTGTAGGAATGACCCTAGATTATCATATATGAAGAGAACTATACTTGTTATGACATATTTTTACACTAATATACACTTCTTTTATTACTATTCACCTGTTCCTATGACTACTCTTCGTCAGATCCTTCTTCTTCCTCTGTTTCTGTCTCTTCATCACATCCAATATCACCATCTTCTGTCTCCTGGTTTGACTGCTTCTTCTGCTGCTTCTTGATGGTGTATTTAGTATGATAGAACAGCATAACATGAATAAACCAGTTGAAGTTTTCAGGAGTCATCCATTTGGCAATAGACTGATAGCCTCCAAGCCATGCATTGAGTTGTTCGCAGACTTGAGTATTGAAGGCCCAGTGACTGTAAGGTTGTCCATTTGAATCATATTCTACAATCACCAAGTTTGGGGCCACATTGTTTGCTGGAGCAGGATTGCAATAAGTCCAGCAGAGATAATCCTGAAGGTGATGATTGATATAATGGTAGGCATCCACAATAAACTGAGATGTATGCTTTCATACCTCCAGCTTCCATTGATGACTGCAGTTGCAAGTACCTGACATGCTTTATCGATGCGTATATAGTCAGGCCATGAGTCTTGGGTAGGATAAACTGATGCAAGGAAGTTGAGAATGTTGGTTGTTGATTCTGAATGAGCAAATTTGGTCCAAGCAATAACAACACCACAGGGTATGCAAATTGTTTCAACACAGTAATAGCAGCCAGGGCTGAAGTAATTTGGTGGCAAAGGAGGATCGCTAGCAGGATCATCATGTCATTGAGGATTGGGGCCTCAGGATCTTGGCTACCAAGCATAGCTTTCAGCTGGTCTCTGGAGAAGTCAGTGGATACCTGACCAGACATTGTGACAGGAGTACTTCCTGAAAGTGTTCCAATCTGTCTGATGATCTTGGCAGGCAGAAGTTCCCTCAACACTTCAATTAGTGCAGTTATGCACCAAACACCATGATGCAAGAAGATGGTAGTGTTGATTGCATAAAGGGCTTACATAATATCAGAATAAACTGGTACTAGCTATAGTTAACTTAGTTATACCCTAAATACCCTTAAAATTGATTAAAAAACATCTAAATGGACTCAAAGTGTTCTAGTCCTATAGGACTAGCAGGGGTTTTTGCATTTGCACTTGTTTTCCATGTGTTTTTAGCTTACATAATATACAGAAAAGTCGGTATTACCTATATTTAGCTTAGTTATACCCTAAATAGCCATAAACATAGTTAAAACACATCAAAATAACCTAAATAATCCCAGTCCTATAGGGCTACCAGGACCAGTCCTCAGGATTGGACCAATTTGGCCCAATCCTGGTCCAATCCTATAGGACTCTGGGCCTCAGCCATCTTAATATGGTGCACTATATGCCCAGTCCTACAGGAATCCTACAGGAATGGGCCCCAATCCTACAGGAATTACAGGGGGACAATAAAGACCTCGGTGGGAGTGGCATGACCAGATGAAGCTGGGCAATTCCTTCAACATTGGCATTATGAATGACAACCTCCTTCAGAGCATCCACAGGGAATTACTGGACAAGGCCCAGGTCAATTCACTGAATGAGGTCAGTAATCCATTTTCCTACTTTTCATTTGAATGGCTTGTTGACAAGTCTCTTTTTCTCCTTTAATCATCCTTCCAACAACAAACCATGCACTGTGCTACATGTTAACTGCTATTGCTATGTCTACACATTACTGCTACATGCTACATCTATCGATACATGCTACATGCTACTGTTATGTGCTACATGCTACTGTGACATGCTACATCCCACATTGCTACATGCCACATGCCCTCACAGCTATGAGCAGCCCAAAGCAGCCTTACTAGTCAGGAAGGGCTGTATGATCCATTCCAAATGCCCAAATGTTGCAACTATCACAACTGGGATTATCGTACTAGCACTGGCAGACTTCCCAGTAGCAGTGGATGCCCCTGTAATGTGTCACGCTCATGCTCACCCTCCTGCCTCACCTCAACCACCATGTCCTCTTGACCTCACCTCCAGCATATCATCATTCTGCTTCACCTCCCCAATCTCCAACCAAACAATCCTCTTTTCCATCTGGCGCAACCTCACAGGGTCAATTGGTCTGCACCATATGCCTTTCAACAGACCTGCACAATGTCTCCAAATGTCACTCTGAGACTCTTTGGGATGGGAGCAAGGTCAGATGCCAGAGGAATGAGGAAGGAAAACTCATCAACCCAATTGGCGTCATACTATGCTTCAATTGGAACAGTCATTGGGGATGCACATCCACCTCGCATGACCAACATCACGAATGCACTGGTTGTGGAAACAAGAATCATGGAGCTCAGTTCTGCCCTCGAGTGCAGAAAAAGGCAAGCCCTCACTCCATATAAAGCCAATGTGTGGGAAGCCCTTCTTTATCAGCATAACCTTCTTGCCAAATATCCTAAACTTCCCCTCTCACTGCGGCAAGGCTTTGATGCTGGAATTTGCCATATTCATGCAACTGTGATGCCAGCTAACAGTCCCACCCTGTATATACATTCAGAAGCCTACCAACAAGTGGTTGCAAAGGAATTTGAACACAGTTTGCTACATTGGTCCTTGTACACTTCAGGAAGTGGAATACCTTATCAGTCCCTTCCAATCCTCACCACTTTCATTGGTTCCTAAACCAGGCAAGCCTGGTAAATTTCATGCTGTCCATAATTTCTCTTACCCTCATTCTCTGACTGCTACACTCTCTTCTATTAATTATACAATTGACTCTAATATGTATCCATGCACATGGGGTACCTTCGCAACAGTATGCTACACCATGTTTAATCTCCAACCTGGGTCTCAGGCCTCCATTCGTGATGTGGCGGAAGCATATCGCACCATTTTCATCCTCTCCAGTCAATGGCCTGGGTTGGTTGTTAAGCTACAGGAAGAAAATGCCTTTGCTATCAACACCAACAATAATTTCAGCCTCACTTCTGCTGGGGGAATTTACGGTGAGGTGGGGGATGCAGGGACAGACATCTTCCATGCACGTGAATTGGTCCCCTTTCAAAATGGGTGGATGACCATATCTTCTTCCACATACTTTGTGAGTACCTTGCATCTTATAATGCTCAGCATCAGCATTCGCGTGCTATCATTGTGCAAAACGGGGGTTGAGCCCAATCAGGCAGTCATTTTTGGTACTGTGGAGAGGCTATGCCTAATGACCTTCCAGTGGAATTAGATGAGGATGCTGCTTATCCAATTTGTGACTACTCAAACTCATCAAACTGTTCTGACTGGATTCCCTTTTACGTACTATGATACTGATATTGATACTCTATCAGTTGGGTATACCATGGGAACCCTCCAAAATGATCCCCTTTTCCACAAAGGTACCATATCTCGGCTTTGAGTGGGATCTCTCAGAATGGACAGTCTCAATCACAACTGAGAAAAAGGCCAAATACAAGGCAGCAATCGAGGAGTGGGTTATCACAACTGACACACACATTGGAGGAGGTTCAAAAGCTATACGGAAAGCTTCTTCATGCCAGCAATGTTCTACCAGCAGGATGTGCTTACCTCACCAACCTGGAGACCCTTATGGGGTCATTCACCAACAATCCTTTCATCCCACACCATGCCCTCAAACATACAGCTGCTGATCTTATGTGGTGGCTCAACCGACTCAGCTCCGCAAAGCTCATGTGTCCCATCCCCAGCCCCTGCATGGTCACAGACAGAGGTGCCTTCTCAGATGCCAGCTCAGGTGTTGGCATCAGCATTGTTATCAGTGGCAGGTGGCGAGCATGGTGGCTCATTCCAGGCTGGAACACAGATGGGAGAGACATTGGTTGGGCAGAAGCAGTGGGCTTCGAATTCTCATCTGTACTCTCTGCACAGTCAGCAGACCAGGTGTGTTACGATGTTGACGACAGAACCTAATCTGATAAGATAAGGTCTGGCATAGTAGTCATAGAGGTCGTTCGATGAAGTCTGCTAAGGTATTGTCTTCAACAGAAGAATGCCTTAGTGGTTCAAGTTTGTCTCGGTTGTTACAAGAGATATTAGATTCTCAAGAACAAGCTAAGGTACATGGTAGACTAGCTACAGTTTATATACTATTTGGGTTTGATAATAATATATATGAAACGAAAGTAAAACCAGGGGAATCGGAAAGGAGTGATCATCATCGGGGCAGTACAGGGGATGATGATCAAAAGGGAAAGATTGTCCTCGTACATGTAAGAAAGCAAATGATCATCTTTGCTCACAAAGATGATCAAGAAGAAACTATAAATAATAAATCATTTGATAAATGATAAAGGAAAATGAGGGGCACATGATAAGATAGAGGAGAAACAGGAGGTCGTAACATTACCCCCCTACTAAGAATTGAAGCCCCTGGCTTCAATAATGGGGCTCACCACTCATGTTGTTCTCCACCTCTTCTCCATGCCAGCTGTCATATGCTGCATCCTGCCAGTTGTTCGGCGTGTTGTCAATGTTGTCGACATGCACCAGTTGTTCTTCTGTGAATTCGTAGGCATAGCCTAAGAATTCTCCATCACTTCGTCAGATCGGTCGTCAACTACAGTCGATCAAGTTGTGGCCAGGACGATACTGGCGGCAGTGGCAGCAGTCTGCCTGCCAGTGGTTTGCACTGCTGCAAACAAAGCAGCATCGTCGAGGACTCAGTTGAGGGTTTGTCAGGGTACGGGCTGGTCAGAAGGGAGTCTGGGGTCGGGGTGGTATCGAAGGAGGTAAGGCGTAGGCAGGAGGGTCGTTTCGGGCAGCATTCTGGGCAAAGGTCATCTGCATGGTGGCGAGGGTGTGCCTTCGGGGGACTGTGGTGGGCAGCGTGGTTGGGGTGGTGCATGGGAGCGTGTTGAAACGGGTCTTGGGGAGCGGTCGTCGAGGGAGATGGTGTTGATGAATCGTTTGTCGCGAGGAGGAATGGGCGGATTGGTCTGTGGAGTGATGTCATAAAAGGAAGGTGGGCTATAAGGTTCCTCCTCGGACCTGATAGCAGACATGGCAGTAGGAGGGCATTCTCCTCATCGTCTGCTGCTGACAAGGAGAGGGTTGATGACTCTTTTGAGTCTGAAGCACATAAGGGTCTCGAACAATTGAAGGGACTTTGTTCGAGATGCTTTGACTACTTCACGGTGGTGTGCGGTTCGGTCGGTTTTGTGCTTGAATTGTTGAAGTGTATCCCTAAGGAAGGGGTCAGACTGAAGGACTTCGAGGGCAGTGGAGTATTGGCAGGGGTGTTTAAGGAACTGTTCCAGTTCCTTATGCGTCAGTTGCTGGAAGTCGACAAAGTCAAGTAAGTTGAGGAAGTCCTCAACAGATCGAACAGGAGCATGTACTGTGGGGATATGAGGGGATATGTGGTATAAGGAGTGTCGTTTGGGTCGGGTGAGTTGGAGGAGGAGTCCATCTGAGAAAGGCGGACTTCAGTTCTAGTACGAGAGGAGGAGGGGGCGGGGGTCAGTTCGAGTGAAGGTGCATTTGCTTGGGCCAAGCGAGTGCGTATCACTGAGGGAGACAAGTTGGGAGCAGAGGCAGCAGCGCGGGTTCGAGAAGAAAGGCGAGGCATTGTAGTAGTCGATGATAGAAGGACTGAGGAAAAGGAGGGGGGACTGGTTCACTTGTTTTATAGGTGTTCCAGGTATTCTTCCAAGATCGTCTTCAGTTTCTTGATCAAACGCCTGGAGGCTTTCTCCTTGATGGGGGTGATCATTTCAGTCTCCCATCTTGAGGTCTCTCTGTCGATCATCAGCGTGGTAATAATAGCATTCTTCTCATGTTCACTGTCCCAGGTCGTATTCTTGGACAATGGGGCAGGAGGTTCTTGGGCGAACTTCCATTCCCAGTAGGTGATTCTTATTTCCTCGGGCGTAGGTGGCGGTTTCGGAAACGTAAAGAGGTCTACCATAAACATATTATTGTGGTAGAGGGGGACACAGTATTCAGGTTCATAGTTGGTATGGTGGTAGGTGATGAAGTTGTTTGTAAACTTCAAGTTTTTCTGATGCGTTGGCAAGGTTTGATCCGGGTTCCCACGACGCTTTGGTTATTGGATAGCCAAGCCACTTGACGTGGTATTGATAGCGTCCATTTCGGTACTTTCGGTGGTTTAGAATCGTTTCGACCTCATATTCTGGTTCTCCATCAATCATTTCAGGGGGTGGTTGTGTGAAGTTCCAGCCGTGAACCTGTGTTTCCATGTATGGCATCAACAATGTTGCATGGAAGATATCGTGAATCCTCCATGTCTTTGGCAGCTGTAGTTGATACGTGAGAGGTCCTAGGACGCATTTGATCTTGAATGGTCCTTCTCTTCTCGGTGCCAGTTTCTTATTGTACCGTGTCTTCAGGTTCCTGGAGTCCAGCTATACCTTTTGTCCTTCTTTGAATGGTGCAAAGTTGGACTTTCGTCGATCAGCCATTCTTGCTCTAGCCAGTTCATGCGTGGCGAGAGCTTCTTTCCTGTCCGAGATGAGGTTCTTTAGTTTCTCCTCTACAGAGGGAAACTTCGTGTTTTCAAACATGGTGGGAATCACAACAGGATTGGTCCCAAACATGAGTTCGAATGGGGTTCTCTGCCTGTCAGTGTGTCTTTGATCATTATGGATGAATTCCAGGGTGCCAATGTGTTGTTTCCAGGTGGTTGGGTTCGAGGAGCAATAGATAGCAAGATATGCTTCTATTTCCTGATTGAATCATTCTGTGGTACCATCTGACTGAGGATGATATGCCGTTGACAGTTTTGACTTGATTCCAAGAAGTTTGAGCAGTTCTTGGAAGGTTTTTGCTGGAATTGGGGTCCTCTATCAGAAATGATACTATCCGGTAGGCCAAATCATTGAAAAGATTATCCTGAAGGAGTAATGCTGCTCCTTCTTGCGAAAGAGTTTTTGAGCAAGGCATGATAATTACCCCCTTTGTAAGTCCGTGATCGACCACGATCAATAAAGAGTCATATCCGTCAATGCTAGGGAGGTCCGTGATCATATCCATGGAGCATTGTGCGAATGGTCTCATGGATTTGGCTCCTTCGATTGGGTGTAAAGAGGGATTTGCCGGGTTTCAGTTGATCTTGAATTGCTGGCATTGTCCGCACCCTTTGACATAATTCTTGATGAATGTTCGCATTCCGGGCCACCAGTACAGTTGTCGTACAGCGTTGTACGTTTCCAGTTCTCCGGGGTGTCCTGTGGTACCGAGTCATGGTACATCGCAACGATTTTCCTGCATAGTTCCTGGTCATCGGGAATATAGTTCTTTTTCTTGTAAAAGATCAATTCGCCGATGCCTTCCATCTGTATTGTTTCCCAGTCATCTAAGTCTTTTGCAAGACTTCGAGGTCCTTCTTGAGTGAGAAGTTTTAATGCGCCACTACGTCTTTGTCCTGTTTCCTAGATTGGGCGATTTCCATTTGGAGATCGGCATCAATCAAATTTATAAATAGACTCTCCGGAAGGAGAATCTTGTCTTCATTGTCATGATCCTCATCGGGATCATGTCCGGTCTTCTGAGAGGGCATCTGATTGAACCATTTTACTTCCGGGGAGGTGGACCAGTTGTATATCATATTCTGAGAGGAATAGAGACCATCTTGCTTGGCATCTATTCATTTTTGAGTACTTCTAAAGTACGTCAAATTCTTGTGATCGGAATAGATGATCTTGTGAATGTCATCCTTGAATGTAGTGTCTCCATTCTTTGAGGGATCGGATCATTGCCAATAGTTCTCTGTCATAAATCTCGTAGTTTCTCTCAGTGGGAGAGAAATCTTCGAGATGAATGCCACTGGGTGTCGGTCTCCATTGCTGTCCAATTGTGTCAAGACTGCTCCAGATGTGTATTTGATGTGTCGCATTCAATCTGGAATTGTTTTGCGGTGTCTGGCATGGTCAAGACGGGTTCTTCCGTGAATTTTTGTTTTAGTAGTTCGAATGATTTCTTGGCATCTTCATTCCATTCGAAGCTACGGTCCTTTTTTAATAGCTCGTTAAGCATGCGAGCTATTTCTGAATATTTCCTGATAAATCGCCTGTAAAAGTTTCCGAATCCTAAGAAGGATCGGACCTGTTTTACGTTCTTCGGTTCCGGCCAGTCAGCTATACTGCTGAGTTTCGAAGGGTCCATCGAGATCGTTCCTTCTTGGATAATCATTCCAAGATAATCATTTTTGTCTGGGTGAACACGCATTTTTCCGGTTTCAAATACAAGTCATTGTCCTGGAGTATTTGAAGTACTTCCTTCGTTATCTGTTCCAGTTTCTTCTTATCTTTGTGGAAGATAAGAATGTCATCCATGTAGATGATAATGAATCCTTGATGGACGACGTCCTTGAACATGAGTCCATCATTGACTGGAAGGTCGCGGGGAATTACACATGCCGAAGAACATGACCATTGGTTCGAATAGTCCTTTGTTCTTTTGAATGCCGCTTTCCATTGGTCGCCATCCTTGATCTGAATGTTGTTGTAACCCCATCGACATCAAGTTTAGTGAAATACTTGGCTCCTTTGAGTTTTCCATGAGTTCGGGGATCAGAGGGAGGGGATAAGCATTTTGACAGTCCATTCATTTAGATACCGATAGTCTTGACAGGGTCGAAGCTTTCCATCCTTCTTTGATACAAAAAAGAAGGGGGAAGCCATAGGCATTTAGACAGTCAAATATATCCTTTCTTCAGGTTTTCTTCCAGGAATTTTCCAATTCGGTATCCTCAGAGGGTGTCAGAGGATACGTCTTGAAGACTTTAGGTTGAAAACCTTCCTTGAGCTCGATCTTATGGTCCCAAGATCGAGATTCAGGGAATCAGTTGGTGGTGTCCTTATCGAAGATATCCAGGTATTCGTGGTATTCCGGTGGGATCATTTCTTTAAGCAGCTTTTCTTCCTTTTTCACATCATGTTTCTGAGCAAAGATTTGCAAGGAAGTTAGTTTCGCATTGATCCAGATTTCGTTGTCGTCCTCGGGGATGTTCCAAATCTCTTTCGTTTCCGGAAGGGGTTCGTTACCTAAAAAGGAGATGATTAGGTCCGAAGAGTTGTCCAGTTGATTGATCTGTTGGATTTCCTCATCGGGTACTTCTTCTATTTGGGAAGCAGTAGTAATCTCCCTATTGAGTTTGACATGTCCGTTTTTCCAGTTGATGTCTGGGTTGTTTTCTTCGAACCAGGGAAAACCAAGAATAATCTTCTGTTTTCCTAGGCCAGTGACCAGTAGGTGTTCCGTTTGGGGTTGTCCATCTATGTGAGCTTCAGATCAATGTAGTGCTTGATGGTTCCCTTTTTGTTCAGGGTTCTGTCTATGTTGAAGACTCGAATTTCCTTTTCCAGTGCCTTTGTTACCAGGTTGTGTTTCTTCATGAAGTTCTGGTCGATGAACTTCCCTTTTGCTCCAGTGTTCCCAGAGCAGTTCCAATGATTTTCATTCTGTTCTCGGTCTCGAATGAAAAGGGCAATTGGAGCGATTTATTTTCAATTCGAGCGAGACTACAGAATAAATATCTAGGGAAGGAGTTGCATACGTTGGTCTCATGCATCTCCTTATTGAAAACCCTCTTGGTCTCCCATTTTGTACACTTCTTCATGTTCTTCTTCGGTTAGGTCCTGCATGAGGGACCTGATATGTGCATGGAGCGCTCTTCCCTTGAGGGGGTTCTTCTTTGGTGGAGGGTTCCTCCTGTTCTTGCCCTTCTCGGGGCAGTCTCTTGAGACATGCCCGGGCTTCTTGCATCAGAAGCAGAGCCCCTTTCTCATGAGCTCACTTTGTTCTTCCTGGGTCATGGCATTGACGTCGATCTTGTCAACGTCCATGGCATTTGGGTCTCGGTGGTTTGTTCGGGGCACCGTGGCATGGTGGTGCAGGGTGGGGTTTCCTCTGGCTATATTAGCCCACCAAGTCTTTCGTTCGTTCGGCGCCTGGGTGGTGGTCTTGCCCAGAAGGCATGCTAAATTTGTTCGATGGGTGTTGTACTCAACTGCCTTTCGCTGCCAGGCGGCGAGCGTGGTTGGGAGTATGTCAAGCCCCATAATCTTTTCTTGAAGCCAATTGTTCAAGGTGTTCATGTAATAGTTGATCAAGATGCTTTCATTCCCGATAGTGGGAATCTTGGCAGTCTTGACAAGTTCATTGAACTTGGTGTTTAGTTCGGCGGCTGAAGCTTTTCCCTGCTTCAGGTTTCGGAGCTCAAAGAACGCTTGGTCCTTTGTCTCGGTCGGTTTGAAGGCTTCATTAAAAGCCCTTTCGAAATCTAAGGTCGAACCGTAGTTTTTGGTGATAGCTCTGGTTGGTACGCCTGCGGCGTTTTTGACCTCTTCAGTGTGGTCTTCTCTCCAAGCCTTCTTCCAGGCTTCTGCTTCTCCTCCTTTGAGAAGTCCAAGGGTGAATATGATTTTCTTGGCGTTGGTGTTGTAAAGATCACCATTTAATTTGAAATAGTCACCCAAGTCTTGGACGAAGGTTTTGACCTTGGAGTGGTCTCCAGAGAAAGGTGTAGGAATGATTCCTATTCCTTTTCCAGTGGGGGAGGTGGGGGCAGGAGGGGCAGTGTCAGAGGTTCCTTCTGGCATTTCAGGTTCGTTCATTGGGTAAAAGACGGGTTGAAATCTGAGGAGGGTATCTAGCAAAGATTCAAAGTCAGGTCTTAATACGCTGGGTTCTTGGATGGTAGATCCAAAGAAAGTCGATCGGGTTAGAGGAGGTTCTTCTCCTTCAGGTGGTGTTTCAAATTCGGATGCGCCTGCATCAGAGGTTCAGTCAGTGTTCAGGTCAGAGAATTCTTCATCACTAAAACTAGCAGTGAATCATCCTCTTCTTCGAGCTGTAATGTAGGTGGATAATGCTTGCTAGGCAGAAGCATTGAATGAGGAAGTAGCTTGTTCTTTTGTTATGACGTTGACGACAGAACCTAATCTGATAAGATAAGGTCTGGCATAGTAGTCGTAGAGGTCGTTCAATGAAGTCTGCTAAGGTATTGTCTTCGACAGAAGAATGCCTTAGTGGTTCAAGTTTGTCTCAGTTGTTACAAGAGATATTAGATTCTCAAGAACAAGCTAAGGTACATGGTAGACTAGCTACAGTTTATATACTATTTGGGTTTGATAATAATATATATGAAATGAAAGTAAAACCAGGGGAATCGGAAAGGAGTGATCATCATCGGGGCAGTACAGGGGATGATGATCAAAAGGGAAAGATTGTCCTCATACATGTAAGAAAGCAAATGATCATCTTTGCTCACAAAGATGATCAAGAAGAAACCATAAATAATAAATCGTTTGATAAATGATAAAGGAAAATGAGGGGCATGCGATAAGATAGAGGAGAAACGGGAGGTCATAACAAGGTGAGTACTTCCGCATCTTCAGTGACAACCATGGAGTTGTTGAAGGCTGGTGGAAAGGAAGAAGCAGGAACAGAGAGGCAAATGAGGTTTTCTGATGCATCCATGACATTGCAGCTACTTACCAATGCACTTTTATCACATACTACATCACCAGTAAAGAAAATCTGGCTGATGCCCCCTCACGAGGAATTTACTCAGCGTCTGCTTACCTCCTCCCAGCTGTCCATATTCCAGAGGTGCTATAACAGTTCATCATCGACTTTGACAGTGAACCTCTTCCCTGTGAGTTGGAACTCAAAGCTTGTGGAATCCCTCCACAACCATTCCCCAAACTGGAACATGACCCCACCTGTGTCAACCCTGACTACAAATTGGATCCCTTTATATTCACCCCATCAGACTGGACTTAGCCTAGCCAACTCATCTGGCAGGAACAAATCAAGCAGACCATCAGCATACAGAAGCCACCTCACACCTCACCCATCACATCTCTGCCCTCACTGCCTTGCTCGAGACCGTCTCTGACTATGGAAACCAGCCATTACAGTATGATATCCCCAGGCCAATCTCTCAGAGGAGACCCTCATCTGCATCTTTGATGTGATGACAAATGCATAGGCAGACTCAATGCAAGAGGCTTACAGCTCAGGGATCCTTGCATATCATGTGCATTGTGACAAGATGGGAATATCAGAGCAACAGTGGTGTGATGATGGGATATATCATCTGCAAGGCCTTCTTGTAATCCCCTTTTTTTGTTATCTTATCTCGCCGTGATGCTGTAGATACCGTTGTTTACTTTTATTTATTTCACTTCTACTACAATGGTAACTACGGCTTTGTACTATTCGATCATTGCCATTATATACTTTGTCCCGCCGCCCTCCGCATCTGCATGAAGTGAGAGCTCATCTCTACCCTCCTCGGCTGAGCATCCATTAGCTGCTCCCCTACCGAGGGAGACACGGTCTCTCTGTCTAGAGTCACAAGACCCCGGGACGGATCCCACGTCGACGCCGCATCAACTCTCTCTCTTGCCACCTCACCTCAGCACCTCGAAGTCCCTCATTCGCCAAGCGTCACAATGGTGGGGGCACTGCGGACTTCACCCCGCCGTGCTGAAGTGACGACTTTGAACACACTCAAGAGTCAAACCTCGACAGATGGACTGGGCCTCTGGAGTATGTTTTCGGCCTAACCAGTGCGCTTCGGCTGCATGGTTAGACTGGTCTCATGTTCTTAAAGGTGTTGGCCTCGTCAGTGCGCCTCGGCTGCATGACGAGACTGACTTCTTGACTGGGCCTCCTGAGTATGTTTTTGGCCTAACCAGTGCGCTTCGGCTGCATGGTTAGACTGGTCTCATGTTCTTAAAGGT